>JZKD02S1673234.1:1061508-1073814 GCA_000966675.3 Picea glauca
CTCTTCTTCCATGCATTATGTCTGAATTCTTCCTTCAAATATGCTCTGAAATTTAAGTTTTTGGTGGCAGTCGTTTTAAACCAACTCTGGCCCGATCTTGGTAAGTTGGTTGCTACAGCGATGGCAGCCTCATCCACAATGATCTATAAGGACCCAACACAAGCTTTATTTCCCTCAAACATTTTAGCAAAATCCTATGTTGTTGATTGGTGACAGCCATTCTGTAGCCTTTCAACATATTCCATACAACATGCGTTTGAGAAGTGTTTTTGCACTTCTGGATGCGTCTGTAAGAAGGATAGACTGTCTAATTCTTTCCTCAGTAAATAACCACTACGTCTCCTCACCATCTGCAACTCAAAACCCGAAACGGTTTTGTACACAAACCACTGCAATCTGTCATTTGGGCCAAGGTCTTGTGCTGGTGAAAACACTCAGCTCTGTCTTTCAACATTTAAAAATTAAGCATACATTTGTGAGTGATGCGTGTTGGGGAAGCGATGGGCCGATTTGATGTCGCCAGCCAAGCAGTATTGCTCCTGCACCTGTGATGATGGATTTAAATTTCCCATTTTCGACGCCATGATTGTGAAGCATGCATTACTGAACGAGATCCTCTTTGCAATCCGATTAAGTCGTGCAAGCCCGAGTCTCCATCATTATCCACTTTCACCAGCGCATCATAATTGATTGCATGATGTGGGTTGAACGTGTCATCATTTGATTTTTTAAAACGTGGATAAAACACACGAAATCGTCGCTTTCACCAGCTAACGACCCATGAGAAGCGCTCCTCGGCTCTTGAAAATCGCCACTTTCACCAGCTAACGACCCGTGAGAAATGCTCCTTAGCTGTTGAAAATCACCGCTTTCACCAGCTAACCATCATCTTTAAAACATGTGTTAGTTGTTGAAAGCATTTTATGAAAATTTTAAAGAGAAGACCTTTATGGGTCATCTTATTTCTAAGACAAAAATTAAAACCTAAGTCTTGCTACTAGAAAAACTCAAAACCAAATTTGAGAAAACTACCAATAGCCGTGATATCAACCACAAAATGAAACCATAGTGACAGATTCATTTTTGGAGCTAAAATTTGGCTCCAACTGGGATGGGCATCTCCCTGTGAGGTGACCAAGAACCTAGCTAGACTCAGTAGCCTTTATTACAAAATTATAAAAGAAATCTGAAAAATAGTTTTGCTAGTACCATTGGGCATGGAGTTATTCAAGTGATAGAAACAAAGAAAACAAAACTGAAAAGAATATGTACAAGTAGAACAGGGATTTTAAGAAAAATCCTTATCAAAAATAGGTCTTCAGAAAGTGCCCGTTGAAAGGGCCACATGCTACTTCCTCGCCTGAAATATTTTGGAGAACAAAGGTATTGTTCTGCTGCACCACTGTTATTACAAAATGACCTGTCTAGAGAGCCTCAAATTTGTCGTGTTTCCCCTTCTCTTGCCTTGCTGCATCCCACTTTAAGACTAATTACCCTGTTTTGAAGACATTTGATTTGACTTTCTTGTCGAAGATCTCCTTGATCTTTTCTTGATGTAATTCTATTTTTTTTCAAGAGCTGCTCTCTATCTTGCTATAGCTCTACCAAATTATGAATTCTATGGGTCAAATCAATTGGTTCAGAATCAGTTTCTTGTAAAAACTTTGCAACCGACAGTGCAAATTGAACAGGAAATATGGCTTTAGTACCATATACCAACTTGAAAGGCGATGTACCAATTGCTTTCTTACATGTAACCCTGTCATCCCACAAAGTAAACTTTAGCTTGGAATCCCAGCCTCTGGCATTTTGTTCAAGCAGCTTCTTTATAATCCTTACTAAACTCTTGTTTGATGACTCAACTAGGCCATTCCCTTGTGGATAGTAAGCAGTGGAATGTACCAGCTGGATTCCCATCTCTTCACATAATTTCACCAAGTGTTTATCTTTGAATGCAGCAGCGTTATCAGTGATTATTCTCTTAGGGCAACCAAATCTAGAAAATATGTTTTCTTGCAGAAAATTTATGATGACAGTATGATTGGCGTTCGGGGTGGGAATAGCCTCAATCCACTTGGTAAAGTAATCGGTGGCAACAAGGATCCACCAGTGCTGACCACTAGAAGGCGGATGAATTTCACCTATGAAGTCCAGGCTCCATTGCTGGAATGGACCTGTGACCACTATAGGTTTGAGGGGAAGAGACTTTAGTTGTTGTTTACCTTCAAATCTTTGACACTTGTCACATGTTCTCACAAAATCACACGCATCTGAAAATAAGGATGGCTAGTAGTAACCAGATCCTAAGATTTTATGTGCAGTGGTTTTCCAATAGTGATGTCCCTCGCATTCACTATTATGGAATTCAATCATGACCTTAGCTACTTATTCTTGGTTTATGCACCTCAATAATAAACCTATTAGATTTTTCCAGAACAATAAGTTTCCATTGATGCAGAAATTTATGGCTTTGAGCTTCAAAGCCCTTCCTTGTGTTTTTGTCAAATCTGATGGGACTGATAAAGTTTGGAGAAAATGAATAATACGACTGTACCATTTGCAATCATCTAGGTGAGCTGAGACCTACATTTCCTCACCTTCTTTATCCTCTGAAGACTGAACATTTTCTGCATTAATGCTTACTAGATTTATTTCGAGCAGCCTACAATTTTCTTCTGCCGAAAGTTTGGCAAGGCCCTGACCCTTCACAAGTTTTGCTGGTTTAATTTCAACATAAAATTCAATCAACTTTGCTATCCACTTACTCCTTTTTCCATCTATGTCGGGTTGTATAAGAACATCTTTAACTGAACTGGAGGAAATGAAAGCTATTACCTTTTTCTGAAGGATGTAAACTCTGAAAGATTTCAATGACTTGATAAGTGCATATGCTTGTTTCTCCAAAAATTCATATTTTACCTCTATGTCCCTCAAGACCTTACTGAAGAAGGCAACCGGTTTCTCCCGATCTTCAGCATTTTTCTGCAAGAGTACTGCTGCAATTGTATCTCTTGAAGAAAATGAAAAAATGTAAAATACCTTGGAGAAATCGGGGCTAATTAAAACAGGGGTTGTTGTGATGGCTTCCTTGATGGCATCGAATGAGTGTCTGGCTGCTTCAGTGCATTTTACCTCAGAGTCTTTTTTTAACATAGCAGTAATATGCTTTGTGAGTTCTGCAAAGTTTACTATAAACCTTCTGATAAATTTTATATTCCCAAGGAAAGAATGAATGTCCTTCTTTGATCTAGCAAGAGACAGTTTTCTAATTGCTTCTACCCTTTTTGGGTCAATTTTCACCCCATCAGCTAAAACAATATGCCCAAGTAATTTCCCTTCCTTAAGTGAAAAAATTGATTTTTTTGGATTGAGATAAATGCCATACGTTCGAAACTCACCACGATAATAGACTCTTGCGGTCATGAGACCTCCATATGCCCCCACCTCAACGCGATAGACCCCGACTTCTCCACCACCTACCAAATTTTGGGCCCTAAATCAGTGGGCGATAATTTCCATCTTCAGGAAGGGATGTTGTGCCATTTGGGACATCTCTATGTTCCATCAAGAGAGTGTGTGAAACTGATTTGGGAAGCTCACTACTATTGGGTGGCATGACACTTTTGCGTCTAAAAGACAGTGGCAATGATACAGAAACATTTATACTGGCCAAAACTTTGACAGGATGTCGACAAGTATATTGGGTCCTGCACCACCTATGCTATTGCCAAAACAACCACTAAGAAACATGGATTGTACACCCATCTAACTACTCCTAACAGGCCGTGGGAATCCATCTCAATGGACTACATGTCGAGCCTCCCGTCCACCAAGAGGAGAAATGACTGTGTTTTTTTGGTTGTTGATCACTTTTCCAAGATGGCGATTCTAGCCGCCTACAAGAAGAACATCACAATAGAATCCAATGCCAAGATCTTCTTTGAATGAGTATGGGTACATTCTAGGATCCCGCAAACCATTATCTCAGACCATGAGAGTCAGTTCCTCAACTCATTCTGGTTGAGCCTCTGGTAACTGCTGGATATGAACCTCACCAAATCCACTTCCTTCCACTCCTAGACAGATGGCCAAAACGAGGTCGTCAATTGGATGTTCATACATATCCTGCGCATGTACAATTCAAAACAACCCCCCCACATGGGATGAGAGTCTTCTCTATGTCTAACATAGCTACAACTGAGCCTTGCATAACTCAACTAGACATAGGCCCTTTTAGGTGGGGTTGGGATTCCAACCCTTGGGCCCCATGGATGTTGCACTACCCCTAGTGACCACCTCAACCGACTCATTCCCTACTCCACTAGAAGCTGACAAAGCCACCTGGTTCATTTAGTGGATCCAACACATTTTCCAACAGGTTCAAGATATTCTACAGAAGTCTAATGCCAAGTACAAACAATGCCATGATCAACATCGGGTGCCACATAAGTTTCAGATGGGAGACAAAGTTTGGTTGCATTTGCAGAAAGAACGCCTTACATGGCCCCATAAGAATATTCACCAACTCCATTATGGTCTTGTTGGCAGCCAATTCGCATTTTTATCCTATCTTTATAAGCTGCCTACACAAGTGTTTTGGAACCCTTGATTCTCATCGCAATCTTTTGGATAAAATGACATGATTATTTTGCGCATTCACACACATGCCTTTTGTTTTCATTTTCATGATTGCAAGCGTGAAAACCTTGGTTCGAAGTCATTTCGATGGCATTAAAATCGCCACTGGATTATTGTGGTTACTCTCGTTTATGTGTTCAGTTCACTCAATGACAGTCGCACAGTTGGAAAAACACCAAATTTTTACCCACTTTGCATTTTCTATTAATATGACTTCATTTTATTAATGTGTGATGCAATGGTGTTCTAGGGATTGTGATTGAATCCTTGATATAATGGTGGTTCAATGTTCTATTGTTTTTGATCGAATTCAATGGTTTCATACAAATCATACATTTTATAATCGAATCCATGGTGCTATATTCGAAACATTGTTTTGGTTTTAAATCATGCAAACACTATTGTTGTGCAAATATTCAGGTCAACTTACCATAGTTTTCAATAATTGTTTGATTGGCATTACTTTTAACACATTGCAATAATGATCACCATAGCGCCGACGATTGTACATTTTGATATGATTGTTTTGCATGGGTTTATTTCGCTCCACCACCCTCACACACTTAGGCATTAATGCCTACCTTCTATCTCGGGTTACCTCTGTTAGTTTTGGGGAAATCTCTAAGCATTTGATCCTGCGTATACCCTGTCCAAACCCATGTCCGTTTACCCTGCCCACTATGTGCTCTCTCCTATGGCACCTATGGTGTGCATAGAACCTAATGGCAGCCAAACACTCCTGCTATTCGAAAATGCCCATGAGGATTTGGAAAATAGTGGCTGGTTAGTTTTTATCCAGAGATTTGAGGGTTTCAACCTTATAGTCGCCCAACAATTCACCCTCACATTCGACGAATGTAGGGCTAAGGTCGGAGATATCCAACTCAAGCTAAATGAGGAATTCCTCAGCTCAGCTACAGGCTTACTAGCTAAAGGGAAAAGGTGGTTTAAGAATTCAAAAGTGGATGAGGTGTCGTGGACGATCCTATTCACATCAAGAAAGATTGTTAGTTGTGATAGAGGTATGCATGTCACTGCCCTCAAGCCAAGGTAGCATGATCTATTGGAAATTGTTAAGCATTTTGTGACTTGTGAAGGTCGTTATGGTTTGGTATTTCTGTATCATCTTCGGTTGCTGATAAATTTTATAGACTACCCTCTTAACATGCCTCACTACCTCCTATGCAGTCTGTACAAAATTTCCAAATGATTTAAGCATGAGAAGGATGATAGCAGCCTTTTCCACCACTGATTGATCAAAAGCATTATCGTTCATCATTTGAGCCTTAGTGGTGACTGTTGGCAAGCCTTCCTATCAAGGAATGGATTTTCCACTCCCGAGTGTGTCCAAGTGGAAAAGGTTGTGGTCACTGAAACTCTGGTTGGGCCAGTCGTTCCACCTCCTACCCTTCTACCCCCTATCAAACCCTTGAACTACCCCAACATTGACCTACCTGATACCATGGCCGACCAATGTGCTAAAGACAATGCTAAGACCACTAAGAGGCCTGTAAGGAAGAAAGGAAAAGGTGTTACTGGTGTCAATAGTAAGGGAAATAAGAATGCATGATGGGTATCTAGATGCGCTTGGAACAAGCCCAAACAAAACGTAGACCAAAAGCCTATTGTTTTGAGCGAGGATTCGGACTCTGATATTGAACGCTTCTTGGCCGAGGAATACCCTTACTCTCATGGCTTGTGTTCTGTGGAACCCTATGACTATGTTTCCAACCTACCTCCATGCCTCAAGAGTGACCCTAACTTCCCGAGAATTAAGCTTCACATCAGAACCTCTGGTAACTTGAAAAAACCCTCACCTGTAATGCCAAGTTCCAATCAATCACCATGTACTCAATGCAATTCCTGGCTTGAACGTTACTACACGGATGTTCCCCTATTGCAATCTAAAATTAAATCATTGGAGGAACAAGTTACTGTGTTTTCAAAGGAGAACGACAGGCTACAAACCAACGACAAGAAGCAAAAGACTACGATTTCAATTGTCTTCAGAAATGTCAAGGCAGCTACGGCCTTTTTCAACTCAAATTTATCCTGATCGAACCGTTTTCCTACAGCCCAGGTATGATTATTTCAACATCGATTTTGAATGATTTGGTTAGCCGATTTTGTTCGCTCCCATTTAGTTCTGTTTGTTTAAATAGATTTAAAAAACGATTCTGTTATTTTGATTTCGTTTTGAATTATGTTTGCATTGAAGATTTCTTAGCTAAAATCGTATAGCTATGTTTTAATTTAACACGATTTGATTGCTCTTGAATTAGTATAACGATCGTGTCGGACCTGAATTAGTTCGATTCAGTTCTGTTTGGTTTGATCCAGAAACGATTCTAGTGATTGAATTAGCATAATCTTTTGTGTATGTGATGCATTAATATCAAAGATTGGTTTGATACATACAATGTAATCTATTGATTCAAAAAAACAACTCTGTTAGTTTTGGATTTAAAAAAGATTATGTTAAGTGTTGGATTGATATATTGTATCTATTTTGAATTTGTACCAAAGATTTGTTTGATATTCGTTTACGGTCCATTTCGATTGAAATGGATTCAATTACGATTTCGTTTGTTCAGATTTTGCATAAAAGTTTTGGTTTGTTTTGGCGTGAATGACTTGCTTTGTTTTCAATTAGTAATTAAAGATTTGTTTAATAGGTCGAATGTATTTTTGTTATCGTTTGGATTGATTTAAAACGGTTATGTTTGCAAATAAGACCAGCTACAGAATCATGAGATTCTGTAGCTAGTCTTAAAATTTAGATTTTTGTTAATTTTATTAATAAAACATTATCTAAACTTGTGTATTCTTGTCCACCTACAGGTACCTACGAATTTCAATGGAAAATTGGACATGTTGTGGTAGTTTAGAACATACTTTTTGTGATATAGTTTTGTTTTAAGTTGTTAGTCATAGGCAAAAATAGAGACTTGGGAGATTGTTCCCAGATTTTTTGTAAACTGTTTTTGATAATTCCCACAGGGATGTTTTACCATGTGGCCTTTATATACTCATTTATTTTTGTAATGAACCCATCACTGTTGGGAGAACATAGACTATGGATTTATAATGAAACAGACTCGAATGGAAGTGGATCTTTTGTAACAGCTTTAGCTTTCAATTTATCATACTTTCGTTCAGGTTTTGTGCATGTTAATTTGTGATCAAGTTATTGACTACTTTAGATATCAAGACTTGTTGCAGGTTAATGCGTTGTGATTTAAATTCTGTACATATCTTATGTATCTCATTTTTAGTACAAGAATTAATCTGTTTTAATTTAATGAATAAAGGTTTATCTTCTTCGTTAAATGAATTGTTATGTACAAATCGTCGCGCAGGGATTTATCTAACTGTGATGATTTGTAAATTATAAGATTGTTGTTGTTTTTATGTCTTGTTTGTTCTGTCATCTCTATTCAAAGAGCACTGCTACTTCCTGTTTACAAGAATCTTGCAGACAATCTGGTGCGGGTTTCCTCCCATCAAATAGCTAAATCAACCACTGTGCACAAGACAAATATGAAGTGTTACTTCAGGTTAGTTCGTTATTTGCAATTTAATAGTTAATAAATTAGAGAATTATCAGTAGTTTAGATAGATACATAGTTCATTTTTATAGTTAGGATTATTATTTTTCAGCTTAGGTAGTTTTCATTTTGTTCCTTTCTCATAAAATTTATAAAAAATCAAAAATAGTAATTTTGTTGTCATAAGACATTTTATCATTGATTTTTGCAAATTTAGATTAAAATTTGTATTCTGTAAGTACTGTAAATATATAATTCAGATCTAATTATGTTAATAAATGAACTTTTAATTTCATAGAATTATTAGTGTAAGTAAGTTGTATATATGCTTTAGAATTGTATATAGTTTGTTGTAGTTGCTTTTTCTCATTTAGATTAGTTCCTTTAGTTTAGTTTTCTTTTGTTTTCTTAGGACTTAGATTGGCCAACGGAGCCGCTAAACCCGTCGGGGTGGATCATCCCAAATGTCTTGGGTTATTTAGACAACCCCGGACCGGATCCACTCCTCCAGTTGACGAGCGTTCATTTTCTCTCGTCAACAAATGGCGCTAGAAGGAGGGCCTGAAAATTATTAATGGCACGAGGCGGTCGTAAGACTCCTCCACCACCCAATCGCTCACCTATAGTGACAAGAAGTCATTCAAATGACAACATTGTCCCTCAAACAACAACCACATCAAACAACGATCTACGGATCACAGTTGAACCGGTAATCCCAAATCCTACAGGTGGTGACGTACAGGAGATTGTCCGCCAATCTCTCTTAAGAACACATAGTGTCTTCGCCCGTTTAAGAAAACTTAATCGGACTTTGGACCAATCTTTAGACTTCTCTGATATCAGAGAGCGGCTTGGAGGCACTAACCTCACTTTTAACCCTACAGATCCAATCCTCACTCCTGCTGCAGGAGGATCTGGAATACCACCCTCACCACCTCCATCATCTCCTTCTTCTTCTGGAGAAGACTCTTTTGATAAAGGCAGTTCCCCTTCTCAGCCTTCCACACCACCTACACCAATGGCCAACCAGAACAATCCTGCCAGACCCTGACTCGACCAGGATGTAGTAGTCGTACCCAGGCCACAGCATCCCTTACCCAAACATCCGGAGAAGTGGCTTCCTAATTTTGACCTTGACTCTAAACAGATCGCCAAAGATCACATTAAAAAGTTTATGTTAGCCATTAGAATCTGTAATGTCGAGCATGAAGACGTAGTTTGTAGGTTGTTCCCCTATAATTTTGAGGGAAATGCCTCTACCTGGTACTTTGCCCAGCAACCCCATACCATTGTGTCTTGGGAGAAGTTTGAATCCTGTTTTCTGGAGAAATTCGGTGACGATAAGTCCCCATAAGTTCTATTCATAGAGATTTCTAGTTTAAGAATGAATCCCAAAGAGAAAATCAAAGACTTTAACCAAAGATTCTTAACACTTAAGAACCGAATCCCTACGGATTTGATGCCTGTCGAGAATCTTATCATAGCATACTATACTAAAGCCTTACATCAAAGTATAGCCATTTGGATAAAACGATCTAAGAAACCCATGTTGTTAGAGGGCTTCAAAGAGGCCAGCCAGATTGAAAAAGGCATCCTTAGTTTAAAAGACACTACTAGCAAAGAAACAGAGACTAGTTCATCTTCCAAAAAGAAGATCGAAATCCTCCCTATACCTGCTCAAAAAAAAACACAACCTAAAAGCTCGGATTTAGAAAACCTAACTAAAGTCGTTCAAAAACTGTCAAATTAAGTTATAGATTTAAAAAGGATGGCCGAAGAATATTTTTCGAGCAAAGGGCCCTAGAAACCCTTGTTCAAGAAGCCTTTTTCCACCAACCGACCTAGCCCAAGTACAGAGGGCCTAAATCTAGAAAGTCTGCAATTCGCCCTTCAAACAATTCTGGAAGCCTAGGATAACTTGATGCCTCCTGAGATTCCTGAGGAGGTTTTTGAACAAGAGACAGTTGAAGAACAAGAATTTTCTCCAAACATTTTTGGACACTTCTCAGATAGCATTTTTCAAGCTAACTTTGAGACAGTTCATCCCTACAATACTAGGAATAAGACAGCACACAAACCTTCTTCCGAAAAGACTACGACTTTTCCCCCGAAGCAATCTAAACTAGTTGAGACTAAACAGAGTCATGTAAACCCCAACTTAGATTATGATTTAGTTGAATATATAAAAAAGTTCAGGGCTAACATTTATGTTTATGAATTATTAAAATTTTCGTTTCTGCTACAAAAAATGTTACAAAATATCGCAGAGAATAGCAAAAGTGGTAATTCAAGCAGTAACAAGGTTGTTCAACACAAATTTCCTCATAAGACTTCCACTAAGAATAATATTTATCCTCACAATAAAGGAAGCCTTCCTGTAAATAATGTAACAAATGTAGATAAATTATCTTTAGAAACTGCGAGTAAAAAGCCACAAGCTTCTACCATTAGTACTTGCAGAAATGTACCTCCATTTTTGTTAACTTTCAAAATCTTTAATAGAAATGTGCACAATTGTATGGTAGATTCAGGAGTGTCATCCAATGTAATGTCATGGTAAGTATGTCAGAAGATTAACGTTGAAGTCAAACCATCCACTTTAAAAATCATCCAACTTGATCGAACTAGTGTTAAAGTCATAGGCGAATTAAGGAATGTGCTTATAAGATTATCGTCTAACCCCAAAGTTCATCAAGTAATTGATATTATTGTTGTGGATATTACATAAGTGTATGGTCTATTTTTAAGCAGGGACTGGTCAGAGTAGCTACACGGCTATTTCGCGACAGATTGGTCTCACCTGTGGCTGCCTGAGAATGACAAGCCTAACAAGATCAAGGTGAATCGTGAACGCTACCTAAAGCTCACAGACATAGATTTAAATGATCCCAATGAGCCATTTACACCTTCTGCTGATTCACCCAAAATATAAGGGATGGATACTTTTTTCGGCAATTTCATGGCTGAGACTTCAGCTATCACCAACCCAGAACATCAGTCCAAGATTGTAGCATATGTGCAGCGATCAACTTCTACACAATGGTCTCATGCACACGAAAAAATCAAATTTGGTCTCTTTACTTTGACGGGTCAAAGTCCAAAGAAGGAGTTGGTGCAGGTTGCGTTATTATTGATCCCTCGGGTAACAAAACCTTGATTTCATGTAGGCTAGAATTTGAATGTACTAATAACACAGCAGAATATGAGTCTTTACTACAGGGCCTCAGAAAATCTTTAGATATGAACATTCAAAATTTGATTGTCTTTGGCGATTCCGAAATCATGGTTAGACAGGTAAGAGATTATATCCATTGTCTATCTCTGCATCTTAAAAGCTACCAATCCGAGGTATGTAATTTAATGAATAATTTTTATGCTTTCAATATAAATTCTATTCCTAGATTGAATAATTCTGAAGCTGATCTATTAGCTAATGTAGCTTCCAAACTCTTTCCTGCAGAAGGCTTTTCCCTGAATGTATTCTCCATCGAACTGTTGTTCAGGCCATCTGTTCCTGACAACATCATGAATTGGAGAGTCTTCGACGACAATCAGCAGATTATTAGCTTCCTGCATATGGAAGAAACTTTCCAAGGTGCGGTGATTGACGAATGCACTCATGACGACAATTTGCGCGATTTCACGGTAATACCAGACCCAAGGTCTCCTAAATATTCATCGGACATGGTAAATTCGATCCCTAAATCTATAGTTAGATTAGAAAAATTTTAGGATCTTCAAGATAAGTTCAAAAAATTGGTCAACTGTAAAACCAATAGTTCCTCGCTATCATATGAAAAAGTAAACTTGGGAACTAATGACAATTCAAAGTGCATTAATTTAGGGGTGGGGTGTTCTGAACAAGAAAAAGGCGCATTTATTAAATTTTTTAAGGAATTCAAAGATGTTTTTGCATGGACGTATGATGACCTTAAAACTTTCGACCCTAACATCATACAACACGTCATTCCTATGAAACCCAAAACCTTACCCTTTCAACAAAAATTAAGAAAAATGCACCCTAAGCTTGAACCGACTGTCAAAAAATAATTAAATAAACTCTTGAATGCTAAGATAATTTTCCCAGTTAGGCACACGCAATGGGTTTCTAACCTTGTCC
>JZKD02S1673236.1:9940-23734 GCA_000966675.3 Picea glauca
CCAAGGGAAAGGGGGTCTCATCACGAGCCAGCCTTATCATCTCTGTGAAAGTGCTTGTGGGTAACACTGTCAGCTCTGGTCACCACGCCAAGGTAGTGTCCTCTAGTTAGTCCTTCAAATAATAAAAGAAAAAGAAAACAAAGAAAAGAAAAGAATAAAGGCAATAAAGGGCTTGGAAAAAATTAAATCCATGATGGGTACAACTCGCCTTCTACAAAGACACCCACAGGTAATACCATGCATCCCTGTCTCTCACTCTACCTGTATGTTTGGACATCCCTTGACCACATCACCTCATTTTACATGGCTTGGATGATACCCCTTGGAGACTTTCCTTTCCTTATGGATACTATCCCAATAGGGTGTCTTGTCCTTTTCTTCGGCTTTGTATTGTAGGTCTTTGTAATATCTTTGAGCTATTGAATGATATATCAGGGTTTTTATGCATATGTTTGATAACATTAATGATGAGACGTGATTAAAATTGCTATGATCCCTATGACTAATGAGCCCATGGAGGGTGAAGTTTTTGATGTACAGGACCATGCCCGATGGACAGGTACCTGTCGGACCAGTACACATGGGGAGATGATTAGTTCAGACCTCCCTGGGGCTGAAGAGCCCATCAGATAGTTGTTGGGACCCCATCAAGGGTAGAAACAGGACAGTGTTTGACCGAGATTTTGCACATGGGAAGAAGAAGGACGTTCCATCAGGGACACTTTGGTTGAGCCCAGCCTAGGGGGGTTGACCCACTTCCAGTGGAACGTTTCCCTTTGATGGCCTAGGATGTCACCTAAGAGCCATTGATGTCACCTTGAGCATGTGGCAGTTTGACAGGGCCGCTGAAACTTGTGGCATGATTGGGAGGCCCAAAGAAAACCAACGTTTTGTCATTTTGTGCTGCATTTTTCCCTAAAAAGGCTAGCATCTTCCTCAGTAGGGCTTGACATCTTGCTTATGCTCAGTTAGGGCTTTGATTTGACAATTTAATGTAAAAACAATATAATTTTTGTTTGTATCCTTGTCGACTATTTTTAATGACCTAAATTTAATTAAAGGTCATGATACAGTATATATTGAGGAGTTTTTCCCTCATTTTGACATAACACACAACTCACTCTCTTGTGAGATCTGATTTTTGTGCCCTAGTTGGGGTATTTCATCTTTTAAGTGAGGCACACTTGTTGAAGGAATGATTTTCTTGGCATTTTGGCATTTTTCTTGAAGGAAGGTTTACAACTAGGTTTTGCATTGCTATTTCTTCATGATATGTAAGTGTATTTTCTGTAAAAATTCTTAATTAAAAGGTTGTAGGCTTGTATTCTTGCATTTATTATAAATTTGCTGATTTAAAACCCTAGGTGACAAGAACACAAGTAGGTCCTTGTTTCATGTCCCCTAAAAGAGAAATATTCATCCATTGAAGAAGGAAGGAAGAGACTAGCCATTGCTACACTCTTTTTACTTCTTCCCCTGTGCTAGCCGTGCCTTTTAAGAGCCAAGAAGGAGGAGACATCCCAGGACTAGGATATCTACACCTAGGGTCGTCCTGCTTCTAGGGTTTAGTGATAGGGCCTTGCCATTGCAACACTCTCCCTCACCTCACTCTCTTGTCTTGACTTATCTTTATGCTAGCCATTTTGCCAAGTTTAACCTAAGGAATGAGGAAAGAGCATGAGGCCTTGCTTAAGCAACACTGGAGTGAGCCTCTTTCCCGTAGGGTTTTGATTCTAGGGCCCTTCCATTGAAGCACCTTATAACCCTTCCCTCTCATCCTTAGCCTTTTATCCCTTCAACTTTGTGCCCTTTCTTAAATTGACTCCATATGCCCCTAGGCACTGATCTTAGATCCATAACGTTGAAGTGATAGTGCTCAAACAACTTCTTAAAATTCTTAAATTTGAAACCCTAACTAACTATCTAACCCTAATTAGGCTGACGTCATACTTGGATATTCCATCTTGACGGAGCATATGTCTTTGATAAGAAATTAAATGATGGTTTAAGAGCATTTATTGGGTAAAGGGATTGATTAAATACATTGTTGGTTACATCATCTCAATATTTATTGATGAATTGATATTACTCCATTGCTATATTGATAAACGTTGATCTCATTGATAATCTATTGTTCTAATTGCTTACATATTGATGTTAGATAGTTATATGAAGTACTAACCCATTGAATTATAGCCTGTATATATTATTTTGTTATTGTCTTGTTCCGGGAAGGTGTTCTCATTTGGGACTATACTTCATTATTGGCTGATTAGCCGGACTATCTGATCTTGGTGGTAACTTGTGAGGAGGAACTTTTACTTTGACCTTTATACTTTTGCCTCTTCAAAACCCCAGGTTACCGGGGATGTCTCCCCTGGGCTAACCTCCCTAAATAGAAAGAGCCTCCCCATTGTGGTGACATTGGGTGGGGTAGGTTCCTATTACGCCAGTTTGGCCTCTACCTTCTAGCCATTTGACTAGCTACAAACTGTGTGATAACATGTCCTACTTAAAGAAAGCGGTTAGATCTAATTATTGTATTCAAACTAATTGTCCAGAATTGGATGAAGAAGGTTCCATTTGGTTGTATCATGAATCCATCATTAACGAAAGAGAGTGTTGTCTCCACCAATGTACTATCCAAAAGGTCCTTATACAATGTAAGGATATAACACCCAAGGATGCCACATGGGAATTAGCAGACATCCTTCGTCAGTTCCCTCATCTCCAACCTTGAGGACAATGCTACTTTTTTAAAGGGGAGGGAATGTTTGGGCCCTACCCTCCCTAACCCCTTAAGTATATAGATATTTGTTTATGCATGGAGACCATATCTAGTAAATAGGGCCCAAGTAGTAGCGTGAAAGTAATAAATGTAAGAAGGCTTACTAGAAGGTTCTGCCTACTAGAAATTTCCTTCTCTAGAATCTTCCTAGGAAGTATATAGTGTTTATATAAAGAAGTAGAAGTAATGCAATGATATGTCTTGTGAATTTATTTGTAATAAGATATTTTCTCAATTGCCGACCCCCCCCCGGCTCAAAGAGGAAAGTGAACATTTCTTCCATCAATAAAGGTATAATGTTTTTTGGTATTCTAGCTTTTTATTTGGATATTATGATTGCAACCTATCATTTCTATAGTAAATTTGGGTAAAAGTGTGTTATTTGTGTTCTTCATATTTCAATTTACTCATAAATAGCACCACACCTCTTGTGTGCCATCCCACATTGGTTGTCAGGATTACTCTACAACAACATATAAGTCCTAATATACCTTTATCCCTATGTCAATCAAGGAAACCACAAGGGAGTGTTCTCTCCTACTCACATAATTTTTCATTTGTTACAAGGTGAGTATGCCTGCTTGCTCGAAATTCCCCTACTTTGTAGCATGTGTTATGTGGGTGCATGCATGTGAAACAACAATCAAATTTTACGCCTATCTTGTGGTGTCTTGGAATGGCATCTATGACTATAAAATATCCTCTCATCTTCAGTGTCATCCTCATCAGAATTTGGGTTAACCAGTGACAACATATAAGTTTCATCATATTATGATCCTTGTGCCAATGGGGGAAACATAAAAGGAGTGGTGTCTCCTATTAACATAATGATCAATTGATTGTGAGTTGAGTATGATTTCTTTCTTGACCTTCCTCTCCTCTTCTGTAGGACATGTTATGTGAAACAATAGTTGAATATACTTATCTTATGGTGTCTTTAAATAACTTTTACAACTATGAGATCTCTCCTCTATGAATCAAATGAAGATTAACCCAACCTATACACAATTTACCACTATCAAAACTTTCGATATTTTGCTTTCCATAATTGCAACCCATGCAACCATTATCTATTTGAGACATCTTTGGAGGACCATGCACTGTTTGTAGGGGAGACATTAAAAAATACTGGTTTTTATTCCCAATAAAACTCAACTTTACATTTAGTTTTTATTGATAATTTCAAACATGGAAAGCAATTTATTTCTAAATCAGTGCAAGCATATGATATTTCTAGAACCATTTTCCATTTCAACACGAGTAATACCTTTCACCTCAATATGTGCATCCTTTCCAAGCAAACTATACCATTTTAATTTTATCAAGGTGACTAAAACCATGGGCATCATATGTCATGTGTTCAATGCTACTTGTACCAATAAACCATCTATATTTAGCAGCATTATTCAAACTAGTATTCATAAAAAGATCATTTTTAGTTTATTATTTTTTATTCTAACCATAATCCTAACTGGGGTGAAGAATCACTTTATGTAATTCAACATGATTCTTTTAACTAATTTAGGTGCTCTTTGGTTAAATTTTTGTCTTTCAATTGTGTCAATCCATCTTCCTATGAAAGCATATTCACTCATCCCCCAAGAATACATGATATAATAGTTTTTAAATGAGAAAACCTTATGGAATAAACTTAGAAATATTATTGTGCACATATTTACAACTAATATCAAATGACCATGGCTACCTGCTATGCCCAATTCAATATAGGATGGTTTAACTAAATACAACTGCTACTCCATCTAGGTTCGAGTGTATAACACACATTATCTCATTGTCCTTCTACTCTTTATTTTTTTCAAGAAGTTATTTTCTCCAGTGTTTTATTATAACTCTTCTAACTCCCCATATTGTCTATGAAAACCTTCATAAAATAACCTCCACTTCATTGAATCATACAAATTGAGATAGAACTTAAGTGCCCCTTATTTGACTATCATATTCTTGTCCACTTGTCAATCAGTTGGCTCCATGCATCATGTATCTTCCTCAAGAAGCATTTACATATTAGTTTCTATATGCATACCATGCACCAATATCCCTAATGTCGTCCAAACCTTTGTGGTTTGGATAATGGTTTGTCATTGTCAACAAGGATTTATCAGCAACAAACATGTTGATGAACTCCTCACTAGTGGAATCCTTGCCAATGCACACTTTGTTGGTGGGGTCTTGACAATGAAATCCTCATTGTTAGAGATATTTCACACTCACACCCACCTAGTAGTTCTTTTTCCTAAGTTTACTAGGCTAAGTTGAGGGTGCCATTCATAGATGATAATATTGCCTCCTAAAATAAAGGTGCTACTTCTATTCAGTCATCATTCAGTTGTACGTCAGTTAGACTAGTGAAGTTGAGTCATGCATGGAAACCTTGGTGTTATCACCAAGTGTTGCATGCTCACATTGGGATCATCACCAATGAAGGAGCACTTACATTAAGATCGTCACTAGGAAGGCGCTACCCATGTGCATGCATGAGATTCTCTCCACTTCACTTGTCTTCACTAGTTAATTGGTGACCACATGACCAGTTAACTAGGATTAGGTAGAATTTCACTCTGGTTTCCATCAGTGAGTGTCCAAATATCTCTAGATGACTACCATGGTGCATTACTTCAGCCATTGTAGACTATATCATGTGTATTATTCCATTCTCACATTGAATCAATACATTTCATTATTTTCTCTCTCTCTCTCTCTCTCTCTCTCTCTGTGTGTGTGTGTGTGTGTGTGTGTGTGTGTGTTTCTTTTGCAATCTTCATGTGAATTTCTACTAGCTAGGTTCTCTGTGCAGGTTTCATCAAAACTTCACACTCATCAATGGTTAATTTATCAATAAGATCCTCATCAATGCTTTATAGACTAAAATGGAAACAAATTAAGAAGATAAGCAATTAGAGGACCCAAAAATCATAATTACTCACATGAAGAAAAACATTGTCCAATCCTTTAGACTATTTTTTAGGCCAATATAAAATCTATGATAGTAATTTTACATTTACATATATAAAACACATCCCAATTTTTAACTTTATTGAAATTTGTCCTTTTTGAAATCTATGATATTAATTTTGCAAGCAACCATGGTTTCTTCTACATACATAAACAAATCATAGTTATTCAGTTGGAGATAGTTGATATATATATATATATATATATATATATATATATATATATATATATATATATATATATATATATAACATATTTTTTATTCATAAACATTATTTAAAACTTTTTTCTCCAAGGAAAACTTCATGAGATCTACCCTCTTCCCTGAAATATTAGAATGGAGGGCGGCTCAATTGCCACCTATTATAGTAGTTGGAAAATCTAAAGACTTGAGTAAATTTTAACCTATGACATATGGCCTCCCATCGACAACATAGCTTGAAAGGATGGTTCAACCATTTGAAACAACCCTTAGAGCCTTTTTGAAAATTTTATTTTACATACTTAGTTATATTATATTTTATGAAGAAGTGGTGTTGTATACAAGAGATAAGTCATGTCTAGCTTCAAAAATTACATCAACTTTAAAATATGAATTTTTTTATAGGTATTTATTTTAAAATTTTATGTGTTTATCATAAATAAGTTATATCTTGCTTAAAAAATTGTGTCAATTTCATAATCTATATTTTTTTTAAATGAATATTTTAGTGATTTTGTGATGATAGAAAAAGCATACTCAGACACACAAATTTTATTAAACAATGAAAAGAAAATTACACAATTAATGCAAGAGCTTACAATCTCCAACATTACTCTCAAATGAGAAACTGAGATCTTTAATAAGCTCATCATACTAATTCTAAACTAATTTTTGTTATGGACATCTTATCACATAATCATGTGAGTATAACAAGTGTCCATGTACATTAAATAAAGATTCTAACAATTTCCTATTTTGTTGCTTCTAAGAAGTGACTCTTTTCTAGACTTATTATCTATTCTAACAAAATACTTTCTAGAGAAACCTAAGTATAATAAAATAATATTATACTAAGTACTTTAGGATCATATTATCTAACATTTCCCCCTTTGATCCAAAAGTACATTGGAACAAATACCAAGTTCTACTCTAAACTTAGTAAATTTGATCCTCCCAAGTGGTTTCGTGAAAATATCTGAGATCCGATCTTTCGAAGAACAATATACAAGCTTGATGATGCCCTTTGCGATAAGTGTCCTGGTGTAATGATACTTTGTGTCGAAATGCTTTGTTTTGGATGGAAAACTAGATTTTTAACAAGTTTAATGGCTGATTGACTATCATTTAAAAATGAAGTAGCTTCTATTTGAGAAATTCCCAAATCTTATAAAACTTTGCATAACCAAATTATCTCACATGTTGTTTCCCATGATGATATATATTTTTCTTTTGTTGAATAATTTTCCATTGTAGTATGCTTCTTGCAACTCCAAAAAATTGTTGTTAATCCCATATTCATCAAGTAACACGATGTTGATACCCTATCATAACATTTCCAACAAAATTTGCATGTGAATATCCAACAAGTACAAAATTTGTATTCTTCTTGTATAGAAGACCATAATCTTTCATACCTTGAATATATGTAAGAATCCTTTCTGTTGCATTCTAGTGGATTTTCCTTGGTTCTTGCATAAATCTTGAGAGAATATTGACTACATATGATAAATCTAGACGAGTGGCTATCAAATAGACCAAGCTACCAATCAATTGTATGTAACTAGTGTTGTTTACCAATCCCCTCCCCTTCAAGTTTTGAAAGATTTAATTTTTTCTTTATTGGGGTGAGAACAGATTTGCAATCTGTTATGACAAATATTTTCAGTAGATCATATGCATACTTTCATTGACTAAAGAAAATGATGTTTGAATGTTGGAATACTTCAACTCCAATATAGTAGTGAAGTAATCCCATATCTATCATTTTGAATCCAGCCTGTAATTCCTTCTTTACCTGTAAAATATGATCATCAATGTTCCTAGTAATGATCAAGTCATCCACATACATTACTACAATCACCATATTTTTACCTTGTAGATGCACATATAAGGTATCATCAAATTCACTTTGCTTAAATCCAACTTTACAAAGGTAATAATCCATTTTAACATACTGCCTCTTTGAAAGTTGAGGGCTCAGTAAAATCATTTGATACTAAGGAAAAATTTTCTTCATCCCTATTTTAACTTCTTGTACCCATTTTTTTCGTTCATCGGGTCTGACATCTTTCAAAAGTTGAATAACCCACCTAGGAAGTTGATTTTGATTCGTTTGGGGATCTGAAGTATCACCATTATTAAAAATATGATTGATAAAAATATAATCTCTCCTTTTTGCCGAAGTAACCAGAGGTGGAGTTTCATTACCTAATGAACTACGTGATGAATATTCAGATGAACTTTGTGATGAAGAAGAAGGTAAAATTGATGAATAATTGCCATGCTTTAAAGAATTCCAATCAATTTCAAACCAACATTGTTGACTTGGTTGATTGTGCATCCTGATATTCTCTTTATTGACTTGTTTGTCCAATATTTCGAGAAGGATTTCCATGTCGAAAACAATGTTTCTTTTTTGTTTCGTCAAAGATAACATCTTGACTTAAAATAAATTTTCCATTGGTTAAAATACGATATATCTTCTTCTCATCGAAATATCCAAGCAAGATACATTTCACACTTCGGGACTCTAACTTAGTTCGCTTTTCTTTAGGAACTAATGCATAATAGACTGAACCAAAAAATTGAAAAAATGTTTTCTTCAAGGCTTGAATCCATACCATGCTTCATATGATGTGATACCATCCAAAGAAGCAGTGGGAGATTGGTTCCTTAAGTAAACAACAATATGAGTTGCTTCAACTGAGTATGAGGGACATAAATTTTTGAAGGATGACATAGATCACTCTACTCCTAAAAAAGTATGATTTATCCATTCTGTTACTCCATTCTGCTAAGGAGTGTATGCATTTGTGAATTTCTTTCTAATTCCCTTTTCATTGCATAAAGTTTGGAATTCATTGGAAGTGAATTCCCCTCCATTATCGGTCTGTAATGTTCCAATATTTTCCTTAGTTTCCTTTTCAACCAGACGTAAAAAAACCTTGAAATTTTCAAAGGTTTCTGACTTTGATTTAAAAAAATAAACCCAAGTCATTCTACTACAATTATCAATTAAGAGTAGAAAATATTTATAGCCACCTAGAGAAGTCTCTAGAGGTCCACAAAGGTCGCTATGGACAAGTTGCAAACATTTTTTGTGCACCATGAACCTATTGGAAATGTATCTCTATTTTGTTTCCCATAAATGCAAGCTTCACATCTTTCATTCTCCTTCTTAAAGGTGGGAGTTCCTCGAACCATTCCTTGTTTTTGAAGTTGTGAGAGACTTTCAAAATTCAAATGTATGTATTGGACATGCCATAACCTTATAGGTGAAATCATTGAATCCACATCTCCTACAAAATATGGCTTCTGAGGAATGACTTTCCCTTTCATCCTAAGAATCTTGCCATCTTCATATCATGTTATTATTGTCTTCAAATTATGTTCTGTGGAATTGATTTTCACCAATCCATCTTCCATGATGATTTGATGTCCTGCTTGTAGAATCATCACTATGGAAAACAAATTCTTTTTGAATGTTGGTATATACCAAACATTCGATATCATTTTCTCTCCAATTCTAGGAAGAGAAAATTTCACTAAACCTTTTCCATAAGGTGTGTGTGTGTGTGTGTGTGTGTGTGTGTGTGTGTTGTATCATCAACCAAAAATATTGAATTTAGTTGACATTCTTGAAATGTATGAAATAAGTCACGTCAGAAAGTCATATGTTGAGTAGCTCATGTATCTAAGATCCAAGCATCTTCATAGTCACTTTTAAGATAATAATTGGAGACTTGCAAGGCTGTTGATTCTGAATTTTGAAGTGCAGTGAATACATATTCTGAAGAATCATCCTCTTGATCATTAACATATTGTGACAAATGTGATTATTTCTTAAACTTCAGTATTTTTTCGATTGGAATGTGACAATATTTTGTATAATGACCAATATTGTTGCAATGTCTTCACACAACTTGACTTAAGTCTCGACCTTTGCCATACTAATTATCACAATTTTGAGGTCTTTCTGATTGACTTCTTCTAAAGTTGTTTGACCCTCATTGATAATTTGTGTTTCCACTTTCTTGACTACTTCCTCTTCCTTGACCATTGCCTCTTCCTCTTCCATGAATTATTCCTCGACCTTATCCTATATAGGCTAACTGATCCTAATTACCATGTCCTTTGTTACTGAACTGATCTCATCTTCCTATTGAAATTTCAGTTGAGGGTTTACTAGGACTGGCTTCTGTAAAGACAACATCTTCTCAAACTTGTTTCTTCTTCCCAAAAGTTTTACCATGTTGAGGTAAAAATTCACTCAACTGATCAAAAGATATCTTATCTAACTTTCCTATCAACTGTAAAGTTTCCAATAATTGTTTATAGGAGGAAGGCAATCCTGCAATCAAGATCGTTGTCATCAAACTGTCATCTACCGTGGTAAATAATGCCTTAGATATATCATGTCTTATGTTCTTTATTCTGGAGTTATACTCAAGTACATCTCCACTTTATGTCAATTTATGTTGAAGCAGTTTCAATTGAAGGTCAACCCTTTTTGTTTCAGGTTGAGTGTCAAACAAATCTTTGAACATTTTCCATGCAGACCATGCATCGGATGCATTTTCAATGTGAACATACATTTCTTCATTTACAGAGGATTTAATCAATGCTAAATATTTATCATCTTTTAGCTCTCATTTAGCTAGTGGTCCTGCATCGGTGGGTTTATTTGGTTTTACATCTCCATTACATATGTCTTTCCATGGCTCATTATAAATCAAAGTGATTTCCATATGTCGTTTCCATGCTTTGTAGTTTTTGGATCCTTAAATTTTATCATATTTGGAAAACAAATTTATCAATTTGGACATTGTGATTGCTTTGAAGAGAAAAAAATGCACACAACACAAAAGAAGATGAGAAGAACACCACACACTGTGTTACAAAAAGATGAACTATCAGGGCTTGGCCTTGACCCTCATATAGTCACTTGAATTTTTTTTTGATTGAGCTTTGTACCTGGCTCTAATAAACTCTTTGATAAATGTATTACAATTTCAACATTTGATGTCTCAACTCCCTTTATTTCTTCATAAACAACAAATGAAATAAAAATTCCAATTTTGCTTCTTTAAATATTTCAAAATTTGACCTTCAAATTATTCTCTTTCCACCTTGAAGTGATAATTACAACAAGGGATTGATGAAAAAACCCTAGAAATCTAGCTCTGCGACATCCTGAAATGAATTTCCAAAGAAAATAGAGGCAACCAAGGGAGACGGGAAATCAAAGGACCTGTATGGAATTAGAGGGAGGGGTGCAAGCCCCCTCATACAAAAATGTGGTAGTGAATGAGGCACCAGGGGCCAGGAGTAAGATACCTTCCTTTGAGCCACCACCTCATCTTAGGGAACATATCTTACAGGATGAACAACATTTTGACAAAGCCATGGAGGTGGAAGTAGACACATCTCATTCAAATGCAACTCAAATATGTGAACAAGGAAAATGTATCCCACAAATGACTAATGCTCCAAGGTATGTGATTTATTCAGCAAGGGTGGTAGAGAACACCCAATTTATGAAGGAACACACCTTGATTGGAAAATTTAGGGTGGTAGAGCTATGGCATTCTGAACGAGATCTCATGTGTTGGATAAAAATGTGGTGGAACCCTATGGGTTACTATGAGCTCCATCTGAGTTCAAAGGGATTCTTTACAATTATCTTCTTCAATATTGAAGACAAGGATCGAATATTCAAAAATGGTTTGTATTTATTCAACTCTGCAAGGTTGTATCTTAGATTTTGGACATACCATTTTAGCGTAAAAAAAGAGGATTTCTCATTTGCGTCAGTTTGGATTCATCTCTACTCTCTCCCAAAGGAATTTTGGCTAGAATAAATCCTCATGGGTGTAGGAAACGTCCTCAGAATATATGTTAAATCCTTAGAAACAAAAAAACAGAGGAGATACACTTCATATTCCCATATCTATGTGTATATTAATGCATCCAAATATTTTCCAGGATCCTTAACCCTAGAATATCAAGATGAGGACTAGGTCCACACCATTGATTATGAGCACATATCCTTTCGTTGCAGGAAGTTTCATGAGCATGGACACTTATTAAGATATTATCCCTTAAATGTTCTCATGCAAAAAATGGCTGAAGAGAAGACAAAATATGGATTCACCCAGGTCTCAGAACGTAAGAAGTAGATCCCCAAGAAATTGATCCAGGGAATAGGAAAAAATATCTCCACAAGCAACTCCTTTGATGATTTAATCCATTTTCTGGAATCAGAGGAGGTGGAAAACCCTCATCAACAAGACAACCAATGCATTGACAAAGTTAAGGAAAACCAGTCTCAAGATCCAGTCTTAGAGCATATTCTGCCACCAAAATCCCCCACTCAAATGGACACATACTGTTGTCTAGAGGGGGGGATACAATGGATGTAAATGACAAGGACCTGGATGACATAGATTTGGAAAAGCTAGAGGAGGCTTTCAATAGGAAGGAACTTCAATCCATTATGTTAGAACAACTTTGTAAGGTCCACAAAGTCTATATTGACTCCATAGTAGGGGACACCTCAAGATTGGGCATCATATCAGATCCAGGAAAAGAACCTAGAAAATTTCCAGGAGAAGGAAAGCGAAGGGGGCATAAATCAGCGCAACAATTGATCAGAGAGGTAGGTAATTTCATGATAAATTAGGGACAGATCCAATGTCTCACCGAAGGATTATTTTCTCCTCCCCCTCACTCCTCATCATGAAGATCATTTCTTGGAATATAAGAGGCCTAAATGGAAGAACCAAACAGAGGATTCTTCGATATTGTATTATGGTAGAGGATCTAGATATTCTTTTTCTACAGGAAATGAAATGTGCAGGTGATACTGCTACATAATTATTCAGATGGTGTTGGTGGCAATGCATTTTTGTATATAATGAATCTAATGGGGCAGCAGGAGGATTGGCAAGGTATTCTCCAAGGTATGTGATTTAATCAGCAAGGGTGGAAGAGAACACCCAGTTTATGAAGGAACACACCTTGATTGGAAAATTTCTAGGGCTATGTCCTTCTAAACGAGATCTCATGTGTTGGATAAAAACATGGTGGAACCCTAAGGGTCACTACGAGCTCCAGTTGAGTTTGAAGGGATTCTTTATGATTATCTTCTTCAATATTGAAGACAAGGATTGAATCTTCAAAAATGGTCCATATTTATTTAACTTTGCAGGGTTGTATATCAGATTCTGGACAGACGATTTCAACTCAGAAAAAGAGGATTTCTCATTTGTGTCAGTCTGGATTCATCTCTACTCTCTCCCAAAGGAATTTTGTCTATAATAAATCCTCATGGGTATAGGAAACACCCTCAGAAGATATGTAAATCCTTAGAAGAAAAAAAACATTGGAGATACACTTCATATGCCCAAATTTGTGTGTATATGAATGTCTCCAAAGATTTTCCAGGATCCTTAACCCTAGAATATCAAGATGAGGACTGGGTCCAGACCATTGATTATGAGCAGATACCCTTTCATTACACAAAGTGTCATGAGAATGGACACTTATTAAGAGATTGTCCCTTAAATTTTCTCATGCAAAAAATGGTTGAAGAGAATATGAAATATGGATTCACCCAGGTCTCAGGTCGTAAGAAGTAGATTTCAAAGAAATTGATCCAGAGAATAGGAAAAAATATCTCCACAAGAAACTCCTTTGATGCTTTAATCCATTTACCGGAATTAGAGGAGGTGGAAAACCCTCATCAACAAGACAACCATCAGAATGACAAAGTTAAGGAAAAGCAGTCTCAAGATCCAGTCTTAGAGCATATTGTGCCACCAAAATTCCC
>JZKD02S1673236.1:29966-66097 GCA_000966675.3 Picea glauca
AGAATCTCTTGAACTATGATACTCAACAATGGTATTCTCAAGACAATTCTCTTCACTTTCTTTAAAACTCTTACTCTGTTTTGGTGATGAATTCCTCAACATAATATGATCATCTAGATTTTCCTTTTGTGTGATAGATAATTCAAAATTTATGTGACAAACATCTAGTCTTTCTTGTGAACAAAGTGCGTTTTGAGGATGACGGTTTAAGGTTTCTTCTTCTAGTTGTGTAACTTCTTCTCTAATTAGTTTCATAGGAGTACTAGAACATTCAAGATGATTTTCGTCGCTTAAGTGTTCTTCAATGACTGATTTTAAATGTTGATTAGAGCATGAGTTACAAGAATGAGGGTATTCACCTTGAGCCAGAAACGAATCATCTCCCATACTAGTCTTAGACTGAAAATACAATGATTCAAAGGAAAAACCAATTTGGTTGTCAATAAGAGCATGATCAATAGATTCTACCTCCCTAGCTTGTTCAACATTATTGGAAGAATTTTTCTCTTCTTCCGAAGAAGATTTTTCTTGTAGTTGAGTGATAGGATTTGCAATTGGTTCTTCATTCGTGATTGAACATGACTGGATGGAAGGGATGAAAGCATCATAGAAGAGATTTAATGCCAATGACATGTCATCGAGATTAAATTTATAGAGGATATGATAGAGTCTTGTCAAAAAGTCTTCTGAAGATGAATCGTCGTTGATTAGTGAAGTATGAAATTCTTCACATACTTGATCAAAATCATAAATTTCAAAAGCATCTAGAAACTCATATACAAATTAAAACCAATCAAAAATGTGACATGCTGGAAAGGATTCAAACCAATGTTTGATCCGATCTCTAAAAGTAAAAGCGAAAAGTCTGCATAAAACTCTTAAATCTGAGATGTCATGTTTGATGCATTTGCACCAAAACTTGTTAAGGTGGTCTTCAGTAGATATATTGCCTCCACCATCAAAGGTGAGTTTGGACAAGCGAGAGGCTGTCTCGTTGGGAACATTGGGTAATGAGAAGTTGAAAGCATCTTCCAACACAGTGATTTGGGGAGCCATGGGGGAAATTTGATACATTTAAAATAAAGTCTCCTACAAGGCCGGCTTGTCAGTCGACCCTCCTTCTAGCGCCATTTGTTGATGGGCGAAATTGACCGTCCATCAACTAGAGGGGTGGATCCGGTCCGGGGTTGTCTAAATAACCCAAGCTGTTTGGGATGATCCACTCCGACGGGTTTAGCGGCTCCGTTGGCCGATCTAAGTCCCAGGAAAGTGAAAAACTAAGCTAAAGAAACTGATCTAAGTGAAAAACAACTACTGCAAACTATATACAAATCTAAAAAATATATACAGTTTACTAACTAATATTATAAAACAATAATTCTACTTATTAAATGTTCAGCTATCAACACAATTAAATCTCGATTATATATGTACAGTATTTACAGAATACAAATTTTAATCAAAATTTGTGAAAATCATTTGTAAATTGTCTTATGACAGCAAAGTTATTATTTTTTATTTTTATGATTTTTATGAGAAAGAAATAAACTAAAAGTTATCTAAGCTAATCAATAGGAATAGTAATTTGTGCTGAGAAATGAAATAATAACTATCTAACTAAGTAATAAAAACTACAATCTGTATTATATATCTATCTAAACTACAAAAAACATGTTCTAAACTTCCACAGCAGATCCAATTCCCATTGAAATTCGTGTGTACCTGTAGATGGACAAAAATACATGCTGTTCAGATTATGTTCATTTAGAAAATCAACAGAAATTCCAATTTTATGACTAGCTAACAGAATCTCGCGATTCTGTAGCTAGTCATATTTACAAACATAATCGTATTAAATTAATCCAAATGGTAACAAGAATGTATGCGATCAATCAAACAGATCCTTTATTACGAATTCAAAAGAAGCAAAGATTCTTGCTAAAACAAATCAAATCTTTTATGCCAATTCAAAACTAACATAATTGTTTTTGAATCAATTCAATTTAGCAAACAAATCTTTTGTACTAATTCTAAGCAAACACAAATTTTTTATGCTAATTCAAAGAAAACACAATCGGCTATGCTAATTCAAGAACAACAAAATCGTATTAAATCGATTCAATCAAAACAAAGCTATATTCGATTTAGCAAACAAATCTTTTGTGCTAATTTAGAGCAAACACAATCGTTTATGCTAATTCAAAGAAAACACAATCAGCTATGCTAATTCAAAACAAACCAAATCATTCAAAAATCAATGTTGAAATAACATACCTTGGCTGTAGGGATACGATTCGGTCAGGCTAACTTTGAATTAACAATGGCAGTGGCTGCCTCTACATTTTAAAGAGAACAGAGCATGTTGTCTTTCAACTTGCTGACAGACTGCTTGATAAATCTTTGGATTGATCAAGTGTTCAACAAAGGGTAAGAGGCAAAAGGCTGGACGGTTGGAAGGGGTTCTGAGATCCAAGACTAGAGAGGTAACAAACATTCCAGCAAATGCACACAGACCCAAAACTCACCTTTCAGCCACAAAGAAGATCTGAAATTTTACCTCTAAAGAATGAACCATATCTCTATAAAGACCCAATTTCCGAGGAAACCGCTTGCAATGGAGATAAAGGGGCTAATTTTGGTTCTGGGTTTTCAAGGGTTTGATCTGATTCAAAACTGTTTGCCCAGAATTTCTCATGCAAAAATGTGGCTCTGGGAGGCAATTAAGGGGGCAGTCTTCTCTGGCACTATCAAACAGTAACATACTCTGAACACCATGGGGTTAAATTCGCACTATAGGAGCCATAGCAGAGAGCACACAGTCAGCAGGGTAAATGGTGAGGAGGTTAGACAGGGTAGGCACAGGACCAATTCCCATAGTTTCCTCAAAACAAACAGAGGTAGCCCGAGATGCAAGGTAGACGTTAATGCCTATGTTGTGCGAGGGTGGTGGAAACCATGCAAAACATTCATTTTGGCAGTACAAACGATGGTGCCTTGGTAACAGATTCATTCAAATCACAATCAAAACATTGTAAACCAATATCAAATGGATTACTCACATAGTCATCGCAAGCCATAACCAAAAGATTTTGACCAAAAATCCAATAATTATTTGAAAACCATAGTGTTCATAACCAACAATTGGTCCATATATTAAATCAACAATAGTGTTTGTATGATTCAAAGAAACCATTACATCGACCATTGCACAATGGATTTAATCACAATGTTAATGTGTTCTCATGAAACCATTGCACCAAGGAATTTGATCAAAGACAATAGAATATCATACCACCATTGTATCAAGGATTCAATCAAAAACACCAGAACTCATTGCATCACGAACTTTACAAATTGAAACCATATTAACAAAAATGCAAAGTGAATAAAGGTTTGGTGTCTTTCCAACTATGTGGCCATTATTGAGTTAGAGGAAAAAGAGCCATGACGACATAAACAAAAAGATCTGTAATAATCCAAAGATGATTTAATTGCCATCGATATGACTTGCAACCCAAGGTTTTCATGCTTGCAGTCATGAAAATGAAAACAAAAGGCGGGTGTGTGAATGCGCAAGATAATAGTGTCGTTTTGTTTTAAATATTTGCAATGAGTATTGAGGGTTCAAAACCTTTATGTAGGCAGCTTATACGGAAACAATAAAAATGCAAAATGGCTTCCAACACTAGGTGGCCTGGTGAGACCTCAGGATTGGATCCTAGGGGAGAATTCAACATTTTTGTCACACTAGAAGAGAAAAGAGGGGGCACAAGAAGACTTGACCAGGAGAGTAGAATGCTTCAAGATATCATTGAGGAGATACATTTTATTGATATTGAAACCTGGAATGGCACTTTCACTTGGTCCAATAAGTGATCTGGAGATCAACAAATTTCTTGTAGACTAGATCAATTTCTTATATCGAAAACCCTAATGTTAGGTTAGTATCCTCCCAAATGGAGCTCATATCACTAGCTAGTTCAATTATGGATCGACATGGTAAACACACACAAAAAAAGCCATATTAATTTTAGAAATTTTGGTTAACTAATCTGGACTTTCCAGATCTATCTCGTACCTAGTAGGTGAATGTTGCAATCTCAAATGGCACACTAATGTACAAGCTCCAATAGAGGTTGAAACAATTTAAGCAGAAACTTTGAGAATGGAATAAAAATGTATTTGGAAACATATTTCAAGCTTAGAGGTATTTATAACAATGTTTGGAGGAAATCTAACAAGAATCCATTTCACAAGGTCAGTCAAATTCTTTGTGAAAGGAGGAGGAGCTACTCAAACATCAACTGTAGGAGAGATACAAGCAGGAGGAGATTTTGTGGAGACAGAAATCCAGGGTACAATGGCTCATGGAAGGGGAAAATAATACCAAATTATTTCATATATACATGATGTATAGAAGGTATGTTAACCATATCACTAAGCTAGAAGACGATCAAGGAAACCCAATTGTGGACCATGAAGGGATAAAAACCAAGCTAGTAAACTATGACAAGGATATTCTTTCAGAGTCTCTCTTTCATCATACTCCATCCATCGATAGATTAACTCGGAACATACCAACCATCATCACTCCATAAAAAAATTAATCCCTCATGAGGCCTATGACAATCGATAAGATTGACCAGGCCATCAAGGAAATGCTGGTGGGAAAGGCGTCAGGGCCAAATGGATTTGCAACAAAATTATTCCACTAATGTTGGTCGATGATAAGAGAGGATGTATATCTGCTAATGGAGGAATCAAGGGCTTATAGTTAGGTGATCTTAGCCCTCAATGCTACTTTTCTTAACCTCATTCCCAAGGAGGAAAGAGTATCTCAACCAAAAAAAAATTGACCCATTGCGCTCTGCAATGTGATCTATAAAATCATTACCAAATTCATCACTCTCATACTTAATCCCATTCTTTCCTTCATAATCTCTAAGGATCAGTCAGGTTATGTTGAGGGACACCAATTAATGGACAACATTATTCTGGTACACAAGGTAATTCACTCACTCAAATCCACTCGAACTCTAGGTATGCTTATTAAGCTTGATCTATCCAAGGTCTTTGATCATCTTAGTTGGTAGTATATGCAATATCTTCTATTAGATTTTTGTTTTAGTAATGAATGGATCCATTGGATACTAAACCTTACATCCTCAATATTTTTCTCCATTCTGGTCAACAATGTGCCTTCCAAACCTTTTTCCCCCTCTAGAGGCATTTTTCATGGTGATCCTCTCTCTTCCTTTCTCTTTGTCAACATGGTTGAAGGAATGGGTCGTTACATCATTGCCTCCATTGCAGATGGATCTCCCCAAGGTCTCCCACTGCATGGTCTACAACTGGTTGCATCCCATAGCCAGTTTGTGGATGATACCATGTTAATGGGTGCTCCCACTGTGCAGGAAACCATAAAACTCAAGTCCATTATTTCATATTTCAGTGAAGAATATGAAACTACATTTAAACTAGATAAATCTCATCCCTTCTTCTTTAATACTCCTCTTACTATCCAATGACATATATCTCATCTACTAGGCATACCCAGGAGCACCCTTCCATCCAATTATGTTAGCATTCCTCTATTAGACTCTGCACCCTGAAATATCTCTTGGGATACCCTCCTCTAATCCATTTCCAATTGATTGAACTCTTGGACCTTTAGAACCCTAAATTTGGTTGCATTTCTTGTACTTATTAAATCGGTCCTCCAAGCCATCCCTATCTATTTCTTCTCAACTTTGGCATCCCCACAATCGATCATTAAATCCATCCAGAATATACAGTGGAACTTCGCTAGCGAGGCCACAATCTAGGGAAAAAATGGGCCCAATTTAGCTAGGAGGAAAACCAAATCTTAAGGGAGGTTTAGGACTTTGGGATCCCAACATGTTAAATGGTATTATGGGAGCCAAAATATAGTGGTGTTGGATTAAGTACCCAACAAAATTATGGGCAAGGATTTGGAAGAAAAAATATGCCCCCTTTATCAATCAGGCCCATCTTATCAGGATAAATGAATCAATCTTAGTTTCAAATATTTGTAATGCAACATGGCACAATCATCCCCTCATCCAAGAACACGCCTTATGGGAAGTTAGGAATGGACAGGATTCTCTATTTTGGTCATACTTTTGGAAACAATTTCCTCCTTTGCAATCATTGGATAGTATGTGTCATATTCAATATCACATGAAAAATATGGAATCCCTCAAGGTCATGGATATCTGGATAGATGAACCTCACAATCCTCCTCAGAGGACTTGGAAATTTCTCCCCATTGATCTCAATATTCCAGTTGATTGTGATTTGCAACCTTGGAAAGATTTTGCCGCACAAAGAAAGGTATGCATTAGGGCATGCCCATAAATTTTATGATGGGGCCACTCTCCTCTAGGTACATTCACAATTAAAGAGGCCTACAACCTAAAAGCCAATATTCACCTCCAACCAAAAGAAAATCTATGGAAGATTATCTAGAAGTCATGATTTTGGCCAAAAGTTTCCACATTTCCTTGGCTTCTAGTTTAGAATTGCATTCTCACCTGGGACAATCTCAGAAAGAGAGGGTTCATTGGGCCCTCAATCTTCCATATTTGTCAGAAATATGAGGAGTCAATGGAGCACCTATTAAATCAATGTTCCTTTAGTGCTAAAAGCTAGGATCAAGTATCACATATCATGAGGAAAACAAACTAAGCCAGGGAAAAGATATTAAGAACTATAGAGAAATGCATATCTACATCATTCAATAAACCAATTCTAAATCAAATATGGTAGCTGCTTCCAGGATGTGTGGTCCAACATATCTGGAAAGAGAGAAACATGTGATCTGTTCATTCAAATCCCTCACTACCTACCATTATCTGGTCTAGGATATATGGTAGCATACATGAAACAATCCAAGCTCAACAATGGATCGAGGAATATCTCTCATGTGAACTTGTTACCCCCAAACCTAGGGGTAACTAAGGAGATCATGTCTCGAGGACCACAGGTCCTAGACATGGAGTGTCGAGAACTAGACAACTTGAGCATGGCATCGAACAACCCCCTTTTTTTCTTTCCATGGAAGTTCCCATATACCATTGACAACAGTATCCATCACACATGCATGGCACTGAAATGGAAATGAATCTTTCTCCATGAAGTAATAAGTCCAAATATCATGGTATGTATCGCTCTGATTTTTAAAACATTTAAACATGTTGCATTGAATCTTTCTAGATTTCATAACGTTTCCTTGACTTTATGCTCTTTGCCTTGTTCAAAGCTGGTAGGGTCACATGGTTCCCTAGTAAGTGTGTTTCCCTTTAGGATAGGTTGTTACCTAGTGGATCTCTGAAGAGTCATCACTCATTCCCTCCATACTTACCATTTTCCATCTTTATCCCCTCCATCTATCCACATTTTTAGGCATTGGGGAAGGCTCCACTTGGAAAGGGTTGTACCTTAACTCATGGGAAGAAGGGAATATAGGCACATGGGGAAATATAGCTACAAAAATTTAAGAGACGAATTTAAACCTTCAAGATGCTTCGCCCATGGATCCTCGAGAAATCATTGAAATTCTTCTCAACAAGAAAAGGGGACCCACATATGAATAAAACACTCAAGGCATTTGTTGGTATATAGGAGGTATCATCATGAGTAAGCCTATCATGACCATGAACATGTAGTAGTATGACACTACCACCCAACTAGTCACCAAGCCAGGGTAGTGGCTCTTGGTTGCATGGCTAAGAGAAAGGGGGTCTCATCATGAGTCATCCTTTTCATTTCCGTGAAATGTTTGTGGATGAAACTGCCACTAGTTGGTCACCAAGCTAGGGTAGTGGCCATCAACTCTTTCCTTGTAGCATGAAGAAACAAAACTAATAGAAGAAATCAAATATAAAAGGAATAAATGGAAATCAATGGGATTCAAAACATTTGCATCCATGAAAAGGTGCATTTCACCCTCAACAAAGGCACCCATAGGTGAGTGCTACATTTCCTTTCTATCACATGCACCCCATGCCCAAAGGTTTTCACCTCACCACCTCATACGCTTGCATGATTCAAATCAAGATCCACTGGGAAATGACCTTGACTTAAGGAAGACTGGCCCAATAGGACACCCTAAGACCATTCCAAACCCTAGACTTGTCAAGTTGCATAACATTTTGAGCATTTGTTTGGGTTTAGGGGGGGTTTAATGCACATGTTTGAGAGTTTTAATTATTAGATTTGATTTACATATTAGGATTCCTGTGACAAATGGATCCTTGGAGGGAAAACTTGTTGTCTTTGCAATACCTTTCTCGGTGAATAGGTACATGGAGAGATGGCTAGCGCATACCTTTGTAAGGGCTCAAATCCCATTCGATGGATTCTGAGACCCCAGCCAGGGGGCAAGATGAAGATGAAGAAGAAGGAGATTTCCTATTGAGTCAATTTTTTGGATATGGACCCAGGTGGTTGTGCCTTTCCCACCTGGATGTTGGCCTATGGAGGCCTTAGACATCACCCATGCAGCCCTTGACATTTCTATGTGTAGTGGTTGTTACCTTGGGGTTAATCCTAAGGTTATTGGCATGTGTGGGTAGGTCTTTTTCTTAGGAGGCCTAACATTTCACTCCCTGAGCCCAACATTCCATGAAAGGGGTCCAACGTCACCCTTGAAGGGCATGACATCACCCCTAGGAGGGTATTTACATGCAAATTTATTTTATTTTGTCCAGAATTTAATTTTGTAAGAAACTGGCCAAGTTGGCTTGTCTTTTTGACCTAAAACTTAATAAAGGTCAATTTTTTGTATAAATAAACAGAAAGTGACATTCACTTTCATCATAATTTTTCCTTGGAGACAAGGAGGTCTGAAATTCGCGCCCTATTGGGGTTATTGGTTGTTTTGAGCAAAGCACTATTATCACTCCAGGAAACTCTTCTAGGTTGTATCTCAAAGATGTATGGTAACTTAACTAGTATCTCAATGGTGTATAATATTCTCTTAATGGGATCAAGTCAGATGACTAGATCGGACCTACTCTCTTAAGACATTAATAAACATAATTAGATGACAAGGCTTTTAACTATCATTGTTCAGAGGGTTTGTAAATAAGTGAATGTATGGAGAATTCTTACTATGCCAACAGACTCATACATAAATATGCATGAATGGTTAGTCACAATGAGTAATTATATTTTCAATTCAACTCATCAAAGAAAAGATAGGATGACAGATATCAGGCTTTAGACAAACAGAATAGACATGAATTAAACATCCATGTCCAAATATAGAATAGACAGGAAATTGTAAATCTGAACAGATAATTGCAAAAGAAGCTTGTATTAACAGATCTGCAAATGAGAAGCTTAAGTACAGAGTGTGAAAAAGTATCCAAAGTCGAACCCCCTTATCCCCTCCCAACTGATTGTCTTTATAGCCTTTACAATATACAAATGAGATCCTATAAAGATGGATCGAGAATACTAAAAATGGAAAGTCAAAAAACAGTTTCAATAAAATAGGAAAATATCCTATTTAAGGGGTCAACTTATATCTTGATAGCCCTCATGGTCTTCGACAATTGCGGAAATCTTTGACATGCCCAACATCCTTCAAGGTGATGACAAGGCAGTTTAAGATCCTGTTCTGACACCTAGGCATATCTTTAACTAAAAATAGGAAAACTCCTTTATCTTCTTGCTTCAACATATGTCTCAAAAGATGGAACAGGACAGTAAAATTGATCCCTTTAATTACATTCTTGACTTAGAAACCATCCTCGTGCTCTTTGAAAATACCAAACTGAGATCTGTGCAAAAAGAATACCACTCTTCCCTTCTCTGTGCTTTCGGTGGCTAAAGAGCCAAAATTTTAACCTGTAAGCCACCGAAAGCAAAGTATTTGGTGGCTAAGGTTAGCTATGAAAGCCTATCTAAGCCACCAAAAGCTCTTTTTTGAAACAGTCTTCAAATTTTCAAAAATGCATTCTCTCCCAGCTTCTTACTGTTCATCATCATCCAAAAACCTAGGATCTAGATCTTATTTATTAGGGAATGAATATCTAGGAATGAATATATGTTCCTATCTAGGTCTTCGACATCTTCAACAACGTTCTTGGATGATAATGAACACTTCTAGAACCCAAATTGACATCTGGATGTTGTTCTGTTCCTTCTTCAACTGAATAAGAGTTTTGTTTTGACTTTTCTGCTTAAGAACAAAAAACTACCCTGTTGGCAGCGCAACACACTGTAAAAGTGTGCTTTGTGCTGCCAACTTCCTATAGAAGGCAATTTTACATGAATTCATAAAAAATCTTTTGGGCTGAGTTGAACACTGACCAATTCTTGTTTCAACTGATGTAACACCTCTGAAACAACCATCTTTACACAATCATGACTTTAAATTATGCTATTTCCAACTCTTTCTGCACAATAGCAAGTTATTCATCAACAAAACTTTTGGGATCAACAAAGAATTTGCTTGTGACATAGACATCATAGCCATTATGTTTAGAACATATAACACCTCATATTGAGCACTTGAACTCTATTCATTTTTTCCATTTGAAGAATACAATTCCCCTTTTACTATACATCTTGATTTTGCAACTATGCTCCCAATTCTATTTCCTTCAATGCCTTTATATGAAACTTACCAAATCTTAATAAACATTGAAGACCTAGCCTATGCTGCAATTGGTAGCTGGATTAGGAGCCAATAATTCCACATTGGATATAGAACTATCATCACAATTGAGAACTTCCTGGCACATTCATCTGTTTGACTAATTATAGTCTTTTCAATTGCAAGAAGAGGCAAAGAGCCAGGATGGAAATAAAATCTAGTCATTACTTCCTTTGTACTGATAGAACTAGGCCTTTTCATCTGTTGTAGTCGAGTAATTTCATGTAGTAGTAAAAAAACAAGCTTGTACTGCACACAAATTGAGGCTTGAGCTTTAATGTCAACTCCTAAGGATTTATCTTTTGCCAATGCTAAGAAAACCTTATCGAGACAAGACATGGCATTTGAAATTTGGTTTTGTTCAATATGAGAAATTCTAGTTTTATAACACTTCGATGCCACAGCTCCATAAGGCACCTGTTCGAGTCATACAACAACTGGTGGTAAGATAGGACGCCCAAGACTTACTGTATCATCTTTTATAGAAGTAGACACTGGGGTTTCAACATAAAAACATTAACATCATTGAACTAACATTTGGTTTCTTTGCATGAGACTATCAGTCCTAGAACCTGAATCCATTTGCAGGTATTAACAATGACCTTGATCTCCATTTATTTCAAAAAGGTTTATAACAGGCAGATATGGAAAATCAAAATTGTTTTGCCTATCCTTATAATACAATACTTTCCTTCTTGCTGGCTCGACGCTCAGAAAATGTGCAAAACTGATATCATCTTTTGTTTATGGAAAAATCTCCTGTAACTTGGCACTTACACTGTCTGGTGTATCAACATGTGACTTAAATCGTGGCTTAGTGCATTAGGCTTTTGATTTATTGCGTTGTGATGATGGCTTGCTACCTGTGCGCTTGATCTGCATCAGAAAAACTCTTGGTCTCTTATATTGAATGGGTTTCTCCTCCTCATGACTTAGCACTCAGTATTTCCATGTGGAATAGCTCCACAACAACACCATCCTAAAGAAATGACTATAAGATAAAGGTATTGGGCTTGGCACAAGACACCTGCGATCTCATGTACTTGACAGAGGAAAATGGAATTCTGAAGCTCGATGCTAGGTTTGATATGGAGTTTTGACCTATCTTAAATTGAGGTTTGACTCGTGGAATCAAACTATAGCAGAAGTTTGTGATTTGATATGCGATAAGGCTTAGGGACACTTCACCTTTGACATATGAATTAATTCATGAATCTTTGTAGCTTTGTATCGACTTGTGAGTTAGCATGTGGCTTGACTTGTCATAGAAGTTAGATACATAGCTAGCATGTAGGATAGTATAATAAGTAGAAAAGAATTATAGCTTAGGTTTTGACATGTAGCTTTGGCTCGTTAAAAGTACTTGAGGTTTTACCTTTGATAACTAGGATAACTTAAGATTATTTAAGCACACGCCCTTTTTTGAAATAAGTATATAATAATATAATTCATAAACTATAAAATAGTCTAGAAAAACATTATTTATATGACAAACTTCAAAAACGATTGCTAGCCATTTATTTGTAGGTTTAGGGAATGAAGCCAAAGGATACTGGGAAAAAGTAATCACCAGGAGGTTGATGAAGAAGTGGAGGTTAAGACACTAACCAAAAGGTTGAAGAAATAAAAAAGTCAAATAGAGAGAGATCAAAAATGCTCTCAAAAGTTCATTATATTTTGGTCGCTAACATGCGTGTCTCTCTTTGAAGGCTTGTTTTGGAACTTATATTAATTTTTGAAGTTTTGTGGCAATCATGCATGGTATTACATGATTATTCTTGGTGCAAGTAATTAAATTGTTTGTTTTTCATTGTAAATGTTTATGGAAATAGTTTTCTTGCTCATACAAGATTATGAAATTGCATTTATTATTCAATGCTTGAAGTAAGAAACTTAAAGTGCTAACTTTTTTGCTTTTCATTTGCCTAGCTTTAGTAAATTGATATAGTAACTAGTGAAACCCTAGGGCCCTAAAGTGTTAGCTCTCTAGAGGTTTATAATTAGTTATCGTGCAAGTACTTTTCATCCATAAAAGGTTCAAGAAGAAAGGAGGTGCTAGGGCCTAGAAGTGCCTACACCCTAGCTTCCTCACTTCTTGAGGTCAAAACCTAGGACTTAAGGTGCTACTCCTCCTAGGTCTTGTTCCCTCTTGGATTATGTGTAAAATCACCTATTATCTGCCTCGAAAGAAGATGCTTTCCTAGACTCAATTACCCCAAAAATGCACTAGTATTCTTCCTCACTCCTTTGACAAGGATCATCAAACTTCAAACTCAGATTTTCTGCTTGATACTCTACTAACCTTAACTAACTTGCTAACCTAATCTAGAAATACTAACAGTCGAGTTGTTGTTGTCATAATCATTGCTACAACTATATTTTTTGTAGATTATATCAACCTACTAACAACTCAACCCAAAATTTGTATAAGGCAAGGTACTATCAATAAGTGTTAAAATGTGTGTTTAATTGCCTTCATGAAGTACATTTCTGAAGCTTAATTATTGTTGTCATTACTCTGATTTGTTGTTGTTACATTTAATTTAGATAACCTGTTTAAATCCAATTGTTGGTTGATATATTTAGAGAACTAACATAAAACAAAGTACTATCATTGATGCTTTTAATACTTGTTCACATTGTCTACATAAGTGAGTTCTTGTTGATATAAATTGCAGTTGTTATCATTCACTCATTGCTATCATTTACTTGCCACTCGATGCATACATTGACTACCAACATATATTTCCAAGTTTATTGTCTTGTTGAAGCATCATTATCATTTGTTACTTGCGATAACATTTGATGTTGTCTTGGTTAAGGGAAGGTACACTTTATTCTCCTTTTCTTCATCCAACAAAACTTAAACCTGATTTGAGTGACTTGGAGAGAGGGGTAGTTTACCTTGTCCTCTTCCCTTCCTCAAAACCCCTAGGTCTTTGGACGTATCCCTTGGAGTAGGTATTTCCTCCTATTAAATAGAAAGGGGTACCTTGTTGAGGTAACAACGATAGGATTACCCCTGTGTTACGTCAATCTCAACCTACTTTCCTTTAGGCTTTGGGAAAGTACAGATTGTGCGATAACATTTTTGGCACCATTTTTGGGGAACACTAAGTCAATATTCCTCAACGTCACTTTTTCGGTAAGTCTTTTAATCAAATCCTTTGATTCACAGAACTTACCTGGAGACTCTACTGAGGTTTATTCCCTCACTCCCTTTGATAATCCTTAAGAGGTTATTTGGCCTCTCCACTGATTTACTCTCTACTTCATGATACTTTCAAGAGATGGGATCATGGGGCCCTAGAAACAAGTGTATCCGACTATTGATTTTGAAAGTTTTCAAGGATATCCACATTATTTTGAAATAAAATGGTTAAACAAATCTCCATGATTCGGAGGCCTCCCAATTACTCACATTGTAGAATTATTGAAGTATATGAGTGAGATAAAATTTGAAGGGGAGGATGTTTTGGTAAAATTGTTCATACTTTCCCTGCCATATTTTTTGCAAGATTGGATTAAGGGTTGTTGCGAAGATAAGCGTATATCATCTTTCATAGAACTCATCGGTAGGTTTATTGAGTTTGTGAAAACACAATTCTAGACATATGAAGATGCCCTTCAAAATCTCGCAATAGCCTTAGAGGATGAAGGATTCACCACTGAGATTGTGGAAGATCTCAGGGATGTGTACCACACTCAATACCAAGAACCCTCTGACATAGAAGGAGATATTTATGAAGAAGGTTGTCAACCCCTTGAAGAGGATCAATATTTTTCCATGTTTCAACAAAATGCAGTAAAGACTTTACTAAATAAGTGAGTTATGAGGATGAAGCACTAGTATTTGTTCTTATGTTCGATGAAGCTCTCCAAGATCCTATCTCTCCTGCACAAGGTGAAGATAATGAGGTGAATCGTTTTCCTTTCCAGGTTTTTGATGATGCTTTATTTTATGATTTGGAAGGTGAAGAAGTGTTAGAGGATCCCTTAGATGTATTAAATCCTTCATGTTATGATAAAATTAATGACGTAATTGATAATATTGACGAGTTCATACATGTTAGAAGATGTAAATGGGATGTGATCAGTTCTTATGAGGATCCCATTTATGATATGGAAGGAAATATTTGAATATTTCCTTTACAACAATCATCTGAGGTTACTAATAATTTTTACATTTGGAAACAAGATGATGACCTAATTATAGAAGTTTTCGAATCACCCAAGGATGACCCAGTGAAATTTTCTCCTAATGATTTCCAGTCATACCTTGAGGATTTTGATGAGTATTCCTTTGAGCACTTGGATTTATTCTATGAAGAATATTATCAACCAATTTTGTGCTCAAATTTTGATAAAGGTGAGGATGTTGCTTTTCTGAAGTGGGATACTTGTGACAAGGTTGTCCATCTCCCTTCGATTGGTTTACCTCATTATGTCACTAAGAATAAAGTTGGGGAATATGTCTCTTGTTTCAAGTTTTATTTTGGGAAAAACATTCCATTAGAATTCAAGGGGAGGTTGAATTCCTTAAGAAGTTTATTATCTCAATCTTCCAGATTTCCCCCGAGAAGTTGCCAGTTTCTCTCTAAGTTCTTATTAATCCCTTCTCAGATCCTAGGGAGTGATGACGTCCAAGTTAGTCAACCCTCAGACTCTTTGAGTCATCCCTTTGAGTCCTTAACCTCTCATGATCCTTTTCTGAGATAGATTGATCACTTTTCTTAAAGGGTGACTTGGCATGATTTTGTCCCTCCCTCCTGCTTCCATGAGATAGACTTTATGACTTATATGATATATTGCATGCTCTAACTCATGTTTATTTTGTGCTTGACATGTCATTTTTTGGGTTTATGTTGAAGGACAGAGGTAGGTTTTATGATACATTGCTAGCATGGTTGTATTGGTTTTATGCTTATACCTAGCATTTGATAGGATAGTACAGGTGAGGTAGGGTAGGTAGGAATTTGAATTCATTGTATATACAATTGCATTCTATATTGGTGTTACAAATAAATCCCCCTGCGGATAGTTGAATCCCCTCTTGGGCTCTAGACTCCTAAGACCAAGACAAAAAGGTGCTAACATTGGTCACTAACATCCCTTTAAACCTAGCTAAACTTATGTATAGAGAAGAGGTAGAAGATGTACCTTTTTTCGATGTTTGTCCTCATTCCAGTCCGAGTTGAGCTCCGATCTCCAAGATCCTTGACAAGTCCTGCAATCCAATCAAAGACAAAACATGCTTCCTATTCTACTATGATTAGCTTGAAACCAAATCTATCTATTAAAGATAAGTTCATGTAAATAAACATAATCTTGAAGGAAAAGGACAAGCATGTATATATTAATGAAAACAAAGCAAAGTACTTACAACCATAGATGTAGATGCAATAGCTTCACCAAGATCTCTTTGTCCAAACCCTTTTCTCAAATGATCCACAAGAAGAATGACTATGCTTCACTGATTATCTTCCTTATGAGATCATACGTTTGATGCCTTCAATGTCTTCCCCTTTCACCATGAGGAGGCCTCCTTATATAGGCTTGGAGAGGTGTAACCACTTAAGATATTCTTGGGATAGGTTGAGATTATTTCTCCTTTAGTTGTGGATCCTCACTAAGATTGAGCCTTGACCTCAGATTCAAATCCAACCAACTCCAGAGATGAAGGGGATTCTTCCCTAATTTTTCTCAACAACCCAAGATTTCCTCAAATAGGCCAGCGCTCCCTGAGAATGGAGCACAGAGAATTTCAACGCTCTCCCAAAAGAGGGTACAAAGTGATGGCACTCCATAATAGTAGATAGAGGAGTGTTTCCCTTTTAAAATGATTTTTGAGTGGTCTTTTCCATGGTAAAAGGCCTGTACTTTCTGTCAAATGATTTCTCCTCTTTTAAATCAGTATTTGGAGGTGTCTTTTAAGTGTTCTTAATGTCGTTCGAGACACAACATAGGCAGGATGACAATATGATGTTTGCAACACTTGCGACACTTGTGGTCAAAATGAAACACAGGTAATGACGACAATAGGTCATCATGGTAGTGAGTAATTTTGATGTGTAATAGATTGCCCCCCAAAGTGCGAAGTTAGAAGATGGAAAATGATGACTGAAGTACTTTGTATACTTTTTCAAGCAAGGGTATGGACTTAGAGAACTTGGTAGAAGTTGCACACAACCATCAAAAAAATATTATCATATGTTTCAAACCCAAGGCAGGCATACCTATGCTTAGATGATAAATAATTTCAGGTATGGTCGCCATAAAATACACTGCAGATCCATAGTTATATTGACAAAAAGGTATATCCACGCAAGATACAATGTGGATCGATAATTCCATGATATGAATTGATTGTAGCCATGAAAAATACACAGTGGATCTATGAGATGACAAGACATAGCCACAAACCAATACAAAGTGGATCTATGAGATGACAAGACATAGCCACAAACCAATACAAAGTGGATCTATGTGACTGTATATGTGTCAATGTTCAAGAGAAACTCTGTCGCAACATGGGCAAAGTACATACCAGAGTGATCACTCAACCCAGGGTCTTCTTACCAATCTCGATGTGGTACGAGTCTAACCATGTGAATAGATGTCCTGATGTCGAACATGGTAGAAACCACTTGATTATCGGTCAATGAGGTAAACCGTTAATAAGTGCGAGGGAAATCACCATTGATGTCAATGATTCCCAAGGTACCCTAGTACATTCCAGCGAATGTGAATAGATGAGTTGAAGTCAAACATTCATGGAATCACCCGATTAGGGGTCAATGATGTAAACCCACTGTCGGAAGCGAGGAGACCTGCCATTGAGGCATGCAGGTCCCAAGGTACTAACTGGTTTGTAAGTCTAGTTCCCGGATAATGTGTTGAAGTCGACGGAAACAGACTCGTCGAAGGATGGCCATTATGTATCCTCCATCATTGACACGAAAAAGACATAGAGATGTAACTTGGTGGATCAAATGAACATGGAATGACACAGGTATTGAAACAGGAAATTTTTTATGGTTGAATCTCAAGGCATATACCTCCCTTGAACACTGAGGCACAACAATAAAAACATGACATGGACCAAAACATGATGATGCAATGGATACTGTGACTTTCGTCGGGTGACCCAAAGGAGTAAGAAAACTTGGAGGATTGGTTTAGTGTAGAGGTTCAATGGATTTAAAATGTGTGCAAAGACAAAGTGTCGTGTTCAAGGGTGACTGTAAGAGTGACTTGTAATGTTTTCAAAAAACTGCTTGGTTTTCTTCCTTCAAAATTTTCCCCGATCCACATAGACGAGTACCTTTTTTTATTTTAACGAGATCGAGGAGGGTAACACATGCTCAATATAACTCACCTTTGGTAAGTCCCTCTTCCTTTGTTTAACAAACTTGAAGAAGTAAGAGTTCGGTCCCATATGGGCCTTTCAATGTATGATTGTTTAACAAGTCTAGAGAAGGTAAACTCGGTGATTTTTCATGTTTAGAGAGTCTGAAAAGAACTTAAAGATGACTCCAGTGTTGTCCTTTTTCATAATGTTAGTCTCGCGAGGCCGAAAAAGAGATAAATTATCACTCGAAAGACTCCCTTTCAAACCTTTTAACGAGTGGGAAAGGAAGCAAGATCACTCGGCAATATTTTCACATTTAGAGAGTCTGAAAGGATCTTAAAGATGACTCCAGGGGGTTCCTTTTTCGTTTATCCATGTGAGTCTAAAAAATATATAAAAGGTTACTTGATGTGTTCTCGTGTTTTTTTGAGCGTGGGAATGAATCAAAGACCATGCTCGTTAATGTGACAAGATAAGAAACAAAGAAAGATTCTCTGAAAGCTGCCAATAATGACAAAACTTCCCACCAAGGTATTAATAATGCCTCCAAAATATTTCTCAAAAACCCAAAATAACTATGCTTTGGAAACAATGAAATTTTATAAATAGTAATATGGGAAAAAATGTCTTTTACCATTTCATTTGTGCAAAGATTTTAGCAGTGGAGAAATTGATATTTGGAGGGTGATTCTTGCATTCATCGGTGTCAGAGCTATGGTCAACTATTTTTTTCGATGTCTGGATCAGGTTGGTGCTCTTTCCCTTTCCTTCAATTTGCATGGTTCACATTTTTTTTAGGCAATTACTGAGTCTTAAAAATGATTCCCTAGGAGGTCTCAGGCGCCCAAAAGGGCTCAAATCTCTTCTAGAAATTGAGGGGGAGTGCTGCCTAATTTTTCCAATGCCCCTCAAAGCTTGGTAAGATGGCACCAATGTTCTGATGTAGGAGTGATAGGGGCGCTGCCCAAAATGCACAAGAAATGCCCAATAGAAAACGCTAGCACTCTTCCAAAAGGGTAAGGAAAGCGTTGTGAAAAATTAATAGTGCCCTAGTGAGCCTTTGAAGGGAGCGTTGGCACTTTGATGTGAGTGTAAAGGGGGCATTGGAATCCTAAGTAGAACAAAAAATAATTTTAAGTTTTTAATTGCCCCAAAATTGTCAAAATAGCATGACTAATGACTTTTGTTTGTTGTTGATTGTAGGTAAATTCGGAAAAAGTCATGATTGAGTGGAAAGAAAGAGAGCATGAGCTCAATGACGTGGCTACATTGAAAATTCCCCGATCAAGGGTCGCATTAAGGAACTGCGGTCTCCTCAAGTTCTTTAAGATGCAAAAGATGAAGAAAGAGGTTCTTCTTCTCGAGTATATGATTGGTTTGTGGAAGGCCGCGGAGCAGGGGTTCCAAATTGGGATGCAACTTCTTACCATTGAGTTGGAAGATGTGTACTTCTTGACGGGACTCTCAAAGAGAGGGGCCCCCATTATTTTATCTGGATAGAGGGCACTTCCCATGCCTGTAGAAGAGTACTTGGCAAACCATTCTGTCCCAGGATCAAGACTAGTGGGAGGTAGGATTGCGATCAAAGACATCCAGGATCTAGCCCTTCGATCCATTCTATTTTCCATTATGAGTATGGCAGGAAGTACCAGCTCGCACTTAGTTTCAAGATCACAGGTGGCCTATGGTTTACAATGTTTGGAGCCAACACTATTTAACTAGAGTGCAGGGTTCCTTCAGAATGTGAAGGAATAGATTTCGAGATGCAAAGCAGGGCAGCAGAAGCAGTTCAGATATGGTTCATTTTTGGTTTCATTCTTCCTAGAATGCATTCCTCAGATGCAACCACAGATTGCATTAGTAGTACGGCCAGTGGGAGAACCACGTATGGAGCGATGGACTAGTCTGTCTCCGAGGCTAGGAATAGAGTCAGAGTTTAGGTTCATTGGTGACTTCTTTGCTTGGATGAGACGTCAATTGATCGTGATAGAAGACTTCCCATATTCCGGAGTGGATTTCCGAGGGAGCATGGACCTGGTTCTTCCAGATGGGGAAGACCGGGACACGTTAGGTGAGAAACCAAAACAATCTTGTCAAGTGTTTTTTGATTTTAAAATTTATATTATTATTTTGGGCATGTAGAAGAGTTTCTAATGAATGTATCCTTTCATCATGCAAATAGGGGAGAAACACGTCCAGCAAAGATATCGGCACTGGGGCGTCACGGGGATGGTCAGATTGCAGTAGATCATGGGGTAGCAACAGGAGGTCTTCAGGAGGTTTAAATAAACCTCCAAGCCCTCACGATGGGTGTCCCTCCTCTTAGGAGGTGGGAAGTTCCCTTACATCTATAGAGACACACCGTGGGAGTGCCTGAGAGTCTAAACTCTTTACTGAGATGAGTAGCTCGCATAGTGATGTGCTACTCAGAGCACAATGTGATGCAGGAGGATTAGAGTTTTACTAATGATTGTATAGTCTGTATGATGATGTTATGGGTGTGAGGACCCAAAGTTTTTCCCTTCTATGTACTTTTTGATGTAACCAAAATTTTTCATCACGCAATATATATACATATACCCGAGTTTTTACAGTGCCAAATGATGCTTTCAAATAATGATGTCTTAATGTAATGCATTTTAATTTACATGTGATGTATGATTTATTTCCTTTATGAAAACTTATCTATGTGCGAGATACCGATCCATGATGTAATTGGATAAAAAATCTGAAATTGCATTGAGTTCTCTTGGTATGTGTCTGTATTCGATAAAATCAAACATTCGTTCAAGACGATGAACTCGTAAGTGGAGAAGTAGTAGGATAAGATTGTGAATAGCGTAGATTCGATTAAGTTGGAAAACCATGAGTTTAGAGTCTAGGTTAATGATCATACGAGAAACACCTAGGGAGGAAGCTTCGGTTAAAAGTCCAATGACAGCATTATATTCTGCCATGTTGTTAGTTGTCGATCCTAAGCAAATACCTCCTGAACTCACCAGCTCATCAGTGTGGTAAATGACCCAAGCTATAGAGGCAACATTCTGGGTGTGTCGACTAGCACCATCCGTAAACCTGAAAAATATAGGAAAGGAAGATGTCATATGCACAATAAAACACAAGACACAGTATAAGCGGCTAAGGAAAAAACTCAAGCACACAAGAGAAAAAGACACACCAAACTAAAAATACAATAGTGTTCAAAGAACGCATGCTAGATATTCTAAGCATAGTACTTCTTAAGGTAAATCCTGTTTTGGCGCTCACCCAGGGAGATTCCGTCGTAGTTGACTAACTCGTAGGGAGATTCTGTCGTAGTCTCCAGTGGAGTTGCCAATTTCTGTTACAGGGAAATCACCCTGCGGACAGGTGAATCCCCTCTTGGGCTCTAGACTCCTAAGACCAAGACAGAAAGGTGATAACGTTGGTCACTGACATCCCTTTAAACCTAGCTAAACTAATGTATAGAGAAGAGGAAGAAGATGTACCTTTTTGCGATGTTTGTCCTCGTTCTAGTTCGAGTTGAGCTTCGATCTCCAAGCTCCTCGACAAGTCCTACAATCCAATCAAAGACAAAACATGCTTCTTATTATACTATGATTATCTTGAAACCAGATTTATCTATTAAAGACAAGTTCATGTAAATAAACATAATATTGAAGGAAACAGGCCAAGCATGTATATATTAATGAAAACAAAGAAAAGTACTTACAACCATAGATGTAGATGCAGTAGCTTCACCAAGCTCTCTTTGTCAAAACCCTTTTCTCAAATGATCCACAAGAAGAATGACTATGCTTCACTGATTATATTCCTTATGAGATCATAAGTTTGATGCCTTCAATGTCTTCCCCTTTCACCATGAGGAGGCCTCCTTATATAGGCTTGGAGAGGCCTAACCACTTAAGAGATTCTTGGGATAGTTTGAGGATCTTTCTCCTTCGGTTGTGGATCCTCCTTAAGATTGATCCTTGACCTCATATTTGAATCCAACCAACTCCATAGATGAAGGGGATTCTTCCCTCATTTTTCTCAATAGCCCAAGATTTCCTCAAATAGGCCAGTGTTTCCTCAGAATGGGGTACATAGCATTTCAATGCTCCCCCAAAAGAGGGTACAGAGCACTTGCACTCCATGAAAGTAGATAGGGGGGGCGATGCCCTTTAAAAATGATTTTTGAGTGGTCTTTTCCATGGTAAAAGGCTTGTACTTTCTGTCAAATGATTTCTCCTCTTTTAAATCAGTCTTTGGAGGTGTCTTTTAAGTGTTCTTAATGTCATTCGAGAAACGACATAGGCAGGATGACAGTATGATGTTTGCAACACTTGCGACACTTGTGGTCAAAATGTGACACTTGAGACACTGGTAATGATGACAATAGTTCATCATGGTAGTGAGTAATTTTGATGTGTAACAATTGGCATAGTTGTAGTTGCATGTTTCACATTGTTTTCCTCACTGGTATATATGTATTTTCATGATTATGTTTTAGATTAGATAGTTGATTTCATTTTAAAAGTTTTGCATCATGTATGAACAAGGGGTGATAGCACCACCCCAGGTATTACTAATATCTTATGTTGAGCCTTGGCAAGAACAGGTCAGACCAGAGATGTTGAGGTTCTCATGTGCTCTACGGTTAGCACATGTCCCTGAGTTGGAGACAGATGTCACCCCCAAACCTAGGGGTAACTAAGGAGATCATGTCTTGAGGCCCATAGGTCCTAGACATGGATTTCCAAGAGCTAGACGACTTGGGCATGGCCCTTTTTGTTCCACAGCAGAGTCCATACACCATCGACAACAGTATCCATCACACCAACCTGGTCCTGAAATGGCAATGAGTCTTGCTCCATGAGGTAATAAGTATGGGTATCATGACATGTATCGCTCCGATTTTTAAAACATTTAAACATGTTGTATTGAATATTTTTGGATTTCATAATGTTTGATTGACTTTATGCTCTTTTCCTTGTTCAAATGAGGGTCACATGGTGCCCTAGTAAGTTGGTTTCCCTTTTGGATAGGTTTTTACCTAGTGGATCTCTGAAGCGTCATCGTTCGTTCCCTCCATACTTACCATTTTCCATCTTTATCCCCTCCATATATCCACATTTTTTGGAATTGGGGAAGGATCCACTTGGGAAGGGTTGTACCTTACCTCATGGGAAGAAGGGGCTAAAGGCCCAGGGGGAAATATAGTTGGAAAAAGTTAAGAGACAAATTTAAACCTTCGAGATTCTTCATGTAGGGATCCCGGAGAAATCACTGAAATGCTTCTTAGAAAGAAAAGGGGACCCACATATGATTAAAACACTCAAGGCATTTGTTGGCGGATAGAAGGTCTCATAATGATTCAGCCTATCATGACCATGAACATGTAGCGATATAACACTACCACCCAATTGGTCATCGATCCAGGGTATTGACTCTTAGTTGCATGGCCAAGAGAAAGGGGGTCTCATCACGAGGAAACCTTCTCATTTCCATGAAATGTTTGTAGAGGAAACTACCACTAGCTGGTCACCAAGCCAGGGTGGTAGCCATCAACACTTTCCTTGTAGAATGAAGAAAGAAAGCTAAGAGAAGAAAGAAAATATAAAAGGAAACAGTGGAAATCAGTGGGCTTGGAAAAATTTGCATCCATGACAAGGTGCAACTTACCCTCAGCAAAGGCACCCATAGGTGAGTGTTACATTTCCTTGCTATCACATGCACCCCATGCCCAAATATTTTCCCCTCACCACCTCATACTCTTGCATGATTTGGATCAAGCTCCACTCAGGAAATGACCTTGACTTAAGGGAGACTGGTCCAATAAGACACCTTGAGACCATTACAAACCCTAGATTTTTCAAGTTTCATAACGTTTTGAGCATTTGTTTGGGTTTAGGGGGTTTTAATTCACATGTTTGGGATTTTTGATTATTAGATGTGATTTACATATTATGATGCCTATGACTTATGGATCCCTGGAGGGTGTACTTTTTGTCTTTACAGGACCTTGCCTGGTAAATAGGTACATGGAGATATGGCTAGCTCGGAACTTCGTGAGGGCTTAAAGCCCATTTGATGGATGTTGAGACCCCAGCCATGGGGCAGGATGAAGATGAATGGGTTCTACCAAGAAGAAAAAGGATGTTGCCTTTGGAGGCACTTTGGTGGACCTGGATCCAGGTGGTTGTTCCTTTCCCACCTAGGAGTTTTTCTTTAGAAGCCTCGGATGTCACCCATGCATCCCTGGACGTTTCTACATGTAGTGGTTGTCACCTTAGGGGTAATCCTGAGGTTATTGGTACGTGTGGGTAGGCTTTGGCCTTTGGAGGCCCAATGTTTCACTCCATGAGGCCAAAATTACATGACAGAGGTCCAATGTCACCCTAGAAGGGCATGGCATCACCCCTAGGAGGGTCTTTACATGAAAAATTATTTTATTTTGTCAAGAATTTAATTTTGTAAGAAATCGGCCAAGTCGGCCTATCTTTTTGACCTAAAACTTAATTAAGGTCATTTTTTTGTATAAATAAACAAAAAGTGACATTCATTTTTCATCATAACTTATCCTTGGAGACAAGAAGGTTCGAAATTTGTGCCCTATTGGGGTTATTGGCTATTTTGAGCAAGGCACATCTCTCTTTGGAGGCATGTTTTGGAACTTGGATTAAGTTTTGAAATTTTGTGGAAATATTGCATGGTATTACATGATTATTCTTGGTGCAAGTAAGTAAATTGTTTGCTTTTCATTGTAAATGTTTATAGAAATGGTTTTCTTTCTCATACAAGATTATGAAATTGCATTTCTTATTCGATGCTTGAAGTATGAAACTTAAAGTGCTAAATTTCTTTCTTTTCATTTGCCTAGCTTTTTAAAATTGATCTAGTAACTAGCGAAACCCTAGGGCCCTAAAGTGATAGCTCTCTAGAGGTTTATACTTAGTTATTGTGCGATTAATTTTCATCCATAAAAGTTCCAATAAGAAAGGAGGTGCTATGGCCTAGAAGTGCCTACACCCTAGCTTCCTCACTTCTTGAGGTCAAAACCTAGGAGGACTTAAGTTGTTACTCCTCCTAGGTCTTGTTCCCTCTTGGATTATGTGTAAAATCACCTATTAGCTTCCTCAAAAGAAGCCTCCTACCTAGACTCCATTACCCAAAAAAGGCACTAGTATTCCTCCTCACTCCTTTGACAAGGATCATCAAACTTCAAACTCATATTTTCTGCTTGATACTCTACTAACCTTAACTAACTTGCTAACCTAATATAGAAATACTAACAACCAAGTTGTTGTTGTCATAATCACTGCTAAAAATATCATTTTTGCAACTCATATCATCCTAATAACCATCTAAGTCAGCCCAAAATTTGTATAAGGCAAGGTACTATAAATAAGTATTAAAATGTGTATTTAATTTCCTTCACAAAGTACATTTCTAAAGCTTAATTATTTTTGTCATTACTACGATTTTCTGTTGTTACATTTAATTTAGACATCATGTTTAAATCCAATTGTTGGTTGATATATTTAGAGGACTCACATAAAACAAAGTACTATCATTGATGCTTTTAATACTTGTTCACATTGTCTACATAAGTGAGTTCTTGTTGATATAAATTGCAGTTGTTATCATTCATTCATTGCTATCATTTACTTGTCATTCACTGCATACATAGACTGCTAGCATGTATTTGCAAGTTTTAATTGTCTTGTTGAAGAATCATTATCATTTGTTTCTTTTTATAATTCTTGGTTAAGGGAAGGTACACTTTATTCTCCTTTGCTTCATCCAACAAAACTTAAACTTGATTTGAGTGACATAGAGAGAGAGGGGTAGTTTACCTTGTCCTCTTCCCTTCCTCAAAACCCCTAGGTCTTGGGACATCTCCCTTGAAGTAGGTGTTTCCTCCTCCTAAATAGTATAGGGGTACCATGTTGAGGTGACAGTGACAAGATTACCCTTGTGTTACGCCAATCTCAATCTACTTGCCTTTAGGCTTTGGGAAAGTACAGATTGTGTAATAACAAACCCCGAGGAAAGCATCATTCTCTCTAAATGGAAGTTAAAAATCCAATGCAATCTATTCAATTCCAACCATAATCCCAATTCTTCTATCACACATAGTCCTACCTTCCAGCAATGACGTCCCACAGGATTTTCCAAGTTGAATTTCGATGGAGTGTCTAAGGGAAATCCTAGACATGCAGGTTATGGGGTGGTCATCTGAGACAACACTGGCCAGATCAAGCACGTTATGGATACAAACCTGGTGTATGAATCTAATAACTCTATGAAGATTTTTGGAATTATTAGAGGAATCCAGTTAGCTTCTAGTCTCAATTTGAATCAGTTGATTATTGAAGGGGATTCTCAAGTAATTTTGTTGTCAGCCACTAAAATCATAAATGGATCTAATCTTGCAAAAGTCTCCCCTAGATGGCATCTTCTTGGTCCTCTAGAACTCCTTCATGACCTCCTTCGCCCCTCTCTCACCCTCATTACCTCCCATATCCAAAGAGAAGCGAGCAATATTGTTGAGAAGATAGTCAATGAAGGAGTCTCTTTAATGGTAGAGGACATCAAGATTGATGCCAAAATACTCCCTGCCCCTCCATTGTTGTTGCAATGTCTGGACTTATCCCACATAGACTATTCTCCCCGAATGGGGTGAAAACTATAACACATGCATCTAGTAATGTTAATGCAACCAATCGTCGATTTCCTCCCTCCATTCACTCCAATACAGAGCATTAACAAAGTGAATGTGGAGGTGTGTTAGAGCCGCATGGGAATCTTAATGTGCATAATTGATTGAGTGCAGGGTTGCATTAGTGCTGGTATGAGGATGATTAGGGTCATCCATTCAAGCTTAATTGCACATTACATGAACAAAATGGATAATTTCTCATAGGTAAGGAATGGTTTATGTTCTCCATTATTTATTTGGGCATCGTGGGTGTTCTCTCCCTCTCTTACATAGGGTTTCTTCACTTATAGATCTTTGATTTAATTTTTCCTTTCATTTTGTCCCTCTAATCATTTCTCTTTCTCAAAGTCATGTGAGAGGGGTAAGCCGAAGCGAGGCCCGACCTATTGTAGCTACATGGTTCGTCATCTTCACCAAGTTTCACCACCTTCTCCAACTCCACCACCTTTCATTGGTTCAGCCTCCATTGGTTCACCCTCTATCAACTTTCCCTCCATAGCTCAGAATTGGAATAAGAAATATTGGAAACAAGTTTTAATTGAAGAGGAATTCACTTTGATTCCTCCTAAGTCTCCACAAGAGTCCCAATTGATAGCTTATATATATTTACAGAATTCTCTCTTCAATTCCTCTCGAGATGCAGGTGTTGCTCCTACCTTGGTATTGGAGGAAACTTGGAGTTGTCTAGTTATGGAAGAGACACCTCCCTTAGTGCTTGGATAAAAGGTTCCGAAAGTATCTTGTCAACATACAGATCTCAATCCTAGTGTGGAAATAGCATCCAAGGTGCCCCCCCCTAAGTGGCTTCTCTGAGGATCAACTGCAATGTATTTTTGAACTAAGAAGGGATGTTGTTGACCAACTCTTTCGTTGGTACATCCTTTGTCACTAGCTAGATGTTTTCTTTGACTCCCTTTCAAGTGATCCTGTCAAGCAGAGATGCCCAACATGTTTTCATCCCTTTGTCTTTGCTCCGGCTTGGCCTCACCCCCCACACAACAATGGAAATCCAGGTTCTTCTAATGTATGAAATTATTTTCATGTCGTGTCTCTTTTTGTTCAAAATAGCCATCACTTTAGAATTAGGGAGGCCTAGAGCTAGATTCACAGGTTTTTGTATCTTGCCATATATGTATCTAGATGAAGACATGAATGTTTTTTCAGGCTTGAATCTAGTTCCGGTTTCCATCTGTTTGGAAGAATTGGCTACAGGCTTCTATATTTATATTGTTTTTCTGATTATTTGAGATAATACAATTTTTACTTAAAAAAAAAAAAAAATACATCAATTAAAGTTCTTTCTCCTTCCCCCCTTGAAGTAAAAACTTCAAATGACAATATTAGATATGTCTTTATTTCCCCCCTTTAAAATAGATACCCTTTTGTTAACTTTTAAATTACATCAAACTCCTTTTTTCTCCAAAACTTGTCATATGCCAAATTACAAAGCTTTTCTTTATGATTCCCAATAGAATAATAGAATATTTTATTTACGAAATATACCAAAAAAAAAAAATTATATATATATATATATATATATTGACATGTTGGAGAACTACATGTTGGAGATCTAGAAATCTGGTGACATCATTGGGAAATTGCTACAAAATATTGTGTAACAGAGGGAGAAATTCTTATCTTTCCTCCTTCGTTGTTCAAATGAATGATAGTTTTGGGGTTATTTCTGCTCATGATTTTAATTGTTGAATTGTTGCACGGATCCTGGATCATGCTACAACACTACAAGCTGCAAGGATTATTGATATGGTAGATCATTGGGTCTGATGGAAAATAGATGTAGCATATCGCTTGGCCTTATATGGCAATCACTTGGTCTAATGTGGAAGAACATTGATTAATGTTAGATCATTGTGGTGGATCGATCGTTGGATGAATATCGATGAATCTGGGCTAGACATATGCTTGAAGATTGTTATAGCGCAAGTTGTAGGTTGGGAAAATCCCAACCCAACCAAAAGGCAAGTGCTACAACTTGGGAATCCTACCCCCAATGTCACCTCTATGTAGGTCCTGCACTTCAAGGGTGACTAGATCACTCTGGGGAGGTGATCCTGGTGACCCTAGGGGGATTGAGATGAATATGAATATGGATGGAAGTGAATCCCCTATAGGTCAAGACTAAGTGGAGTGAAATGTGGAAAAAATTTCCTTGTAAGTCAAGAGATCGTTGCCCCATAGGTATAATACTTCTCTAGATGATTGTACCTGCTCGAGACACAAGAAGAGACACTTTGCAACAATATATGTTAGTTGGATCAGCAATTTAATCTTGTTGTCCCTAATTTGAAGAAGTAGATATCAGCTTATATCAAAAAATAAAACATCTAAAATTAGCATATAAATATCTACACTATTTAGGTAAATCAACATCAAACTTAGTAATGAATATAGGTTGAAAATTGGCACTTAAGAAGCTAGATAAGATGGTTGTTGTAAACATGTTTTTTCTGCCAAAAATTTCAGCCTTATGGCTGTAGCATTCAGTGGCAAGCAAAAGAAAAATCAACCATGAAAATTTTCCAAGAACTAGCTCAAAATATGCACCCTAGTTAGGAGAGTAAATGAGCAAAGTTAGAGAGCTAGTCTAAGATTAGTTTAGGAGTTATGAGAGTGTTAGTAGCTAGGGTTATGCATCCCTAATGGCTGTAGGTTAAAGTTTGTAACAGAAATTAGAGTGTTGGGAGAGAAGGGATGCCCTAGTGGGGGAATACTCCTCTCAATGAGACAAATCAACTTCAAGCAAGAGACCTTTCAAAAGACCAAAAATTGTGTTTCCCAAGGAAATGATTTTATATCTCCAATGCAAAAAAAAATATGACTAGTGCCTTTAATATTGGGCTAATGGATTCAACCTCCTTGGGGGTGTAATCCCTTTTAATTCCCAAGGCAAGTTTCTCTAGCCTATGGTTTAAGCTAAGAGGGTGTATGCCCTTATACTTCTCTTAGCAAACCCTTGTTGAAGAAATAAGATGAAGCCTAAGGTGGGGGTGTATGCCCTTATACTTCCCAACTAGTTCCTAGCACAATAACCTTGACTTGAAACAAATGATAGCAAGAAAGTAAAAACAATACCAATTCAAGGGAAAATGTCAAGATAATCCACCACAATAGCAATAGAAAATCCTTCCAAGGCTAGGTCATCACTTTTTCCATCAACCATTCATAAGTATAACCATACACAAGTGCACAAGAGATAGAAATAACCAAGAGGGACGAAAATTTCAGACTAAGTCTCTCACAAGAGGGAGAGTTATGATTCTAAAATGAGATCTTATGATCTCTATTTATACTAAAAGTAGCTAATATAGTTTGTCCACAAAATAAGGAGTAAACCACAAGATTAGGGGTCAACAACCCTAATATGTCCCCCTTAAAAAAGTAATATTAAACAATTCACTTTAAATTTCACTTTTTGCACAAATTAAACCCTAATTTAGGAGGATGTCACCCCTTTAGGGGACGTTTTGCCACTTTAAGGAAGTCGTTGGTGTTGGAGAAGAATGGATGGGTCTCCAAAGGCCTTTGTTAAGAATATAGACATGCATATCACAGTGAAGACCTTATTCTTCTCAAAATGTCCATATGTCAAAGAGTGGCACCTCACCACCATGCCCTAGCCCCCAAGGTCACGATGTCAAGCTCAAAAGTGGGAGGTTTTTCCCTCTTGGTAAAATCACTTGGAAAGAAAGGGGTGGGATAGTTTGTCCAAGTCATCATCAAGGCCGTCCAAGTCTTATCTCTCTCATCTGGCATGCAGGCCCCTGGTATCCAACCTATGGGCTTGTAGCACCATGGAAGCCCAAGCTAGGCTTGTTCTCCCAAAACTGTCCACCAGTTAAATCCTGCAAAGACAAATGAACACGCCCTCCAAGGATCTCAAGTCATACCATCATGATAAGTTAATCCAATCAATAAATAATCCATCCAATCATGTGCATCAAAGATCACCATATCAAACAATTAATAACTCAAAGACATTATGCGTCTTGTCAAGCTTAAATATGGGAGGGTTGACGAGGTGTCCCATTGGGTATATATTTCCCTAGGTCAAGGAGAGATTCTAGGAGGTCCCTCTCTAATCCATGTAAAGTGTATGAGGTGGATGGGGTCAAGACTTAATGGGCATAGGGATCATGACATACAAGGGGTTGTAATGTCTCATTCATGGGTGCTTTTATAGAGGGTCTATGGTACCTTCATCAACAATGCACTTTTTCCAAGCCCATCAATTGCATTTTATTTTTCTTTCTTTATATTTTCTTTCATAATAGCATAAGGAGATATTGAAGGTCACTTCCCTCGCGTGGTGACCAGGGGATGGCAATGTCACCCAAAAACACCTAATGGAAATGATAAGGTCAGCTCGTGATGAGTCCCCTTTTCTCTCAACCATGCAATTGAGAGACATTGCCCTAGTTTGGTGATTGGATGATGAAAATGTCATACCACTATATATCCATGGACATGATAGGTTGACTCATGATGAGACCTCCTATCCTTCAACTAACCTTTCAAGCATTTATTTATTATATTGTGGGTCTCATTTATTCAAAGATAAGCATTTCATTGCTTTCTTGGGTGATCCCTGGGCAAAGCATATTGAAGGTTTACATGAGGATTTTATATTTTACCCCACACCAACCCCTCTGGGCCTTTATCCCCTTCTTTCCATAGAATGAGGGACAATCCCTTCTTGGGCCAATATACCCTAAAATCCAAAGAGATAAGGAAATGGAGGGGAATAATGATGGAAAGTGGTAAGTATGGTCAGGAATGGTACAATGGATCATTAAGGGAGTTCCCAGTAGCAAACCCATCCCCAAGGAAAACCACTTACTAGGGCACAATGCCAACCACCAAGGTGAAGAAGGGAAAAAGGCATAATGTCCAAGCACATATCATGAAATATAGATAAAATTTAAGATACAACATAATCAAATGGATTAAATATTGAAATGATGCTCACCATAATACTGACTTGTACCTCATGGAGAAAGGCCCACTTCCTTCCGGAAGCCAACTGATGTGGTGGATGTATTCTGCAAAACTATGACCATATGTGGTCGTGAGTGGGTTTTCCATCTGTACAAATGGTATTGTTGGTCATGTAGTCTCTTGGCACTCCATATCTTAAACTTGAGGGCCTCGTGACATCATCTCCTTAGTTATCCACAAAATGGGGATAACATCTGGCTCCTACTTGGGGACATGTGCTCATTGTAGAGGGCATGAGAACCACAACATCTCCTGGTAGACTTGTTCCTGCAAAGAAACATCAAACTGTCAAGTGCAGGATGGTCTACTCATCCTTGTTCTTATATGATTAAAATTCAAAACCCACTAAACTAGAAAAAGAAAATTTTGAAATTTTTTCAAAAAATTATAAACTAAGCATGAAATCAATATGCAAGTAGAGTAGAATGAAAATGAAATGCATCTAAACTAGTATGAGAAATAAAGATGCAAATGCAAGGAATCAAAATGACTTAACTACTTACCTGGGCCCTTGGGGCCCTGAAGATCATGTGTTGGATGATGTCAGGTGAAGTCATACAACCAGTGCAACCATTTGATCATCTTATCAAAGTATCTCCCCCTATGCTTAACCATGTAATACAACAAAGACAATTTAAGAACATAATAATCATGAATATAAACACATATAATCGATCATGAAATAAAACTCATGAAGATGGCCGGGAGGGAGGAAATCCTGTTGGAAAGAGAAACCATCAACTTGATCACCTCACCTGAAAGTGTAGCCATAAGACTGATCAATCCATCTCTAAAGGGGGATACTATATGTATAAAAAGGCTCATCTTCATCTGGGCACAAAGACTCATTTCTTGTCAAGGATTGAGAGGAGATGAGATATCAGAAGAATATTGCATGGTCTCTTGGAGAAGAGGGCAAGAGGTAAGGAATAGTATCAGGTGTAGAAAAACACTACCTATTCCCCTGTGAATCTCCATGGAAATCTCTAAGAAAAAAATACTTTTGTTTTGAAGAATGAACCTATGACTACTCTGAGATGGCCACATTCTGGTATTCCTCAAAATATGATCACAATGGTTGGAAGTCCTCATAAAACAAATATGCATCCTCAAAAGGGTATGTACCAAAGGATGACTGAATATCTCTTTGAGTATGTTGTGAGAAGTCATCCTTGAAGGGGTGGAACAAATATATAAACATATCATCACTAAGCAACCAAAACTCTGAATCATATACGTATGAGTACCACTCCTCTAATGATGACACTCCCTTTTCCTAAGAGATACCCTCAATGTGATAAATGGGGTCTCTATCAAATTTGAGATAACTAAGATCCCATCTGCGTCTTCCAGTTTGTATGAAATTGTCTATAGACTCATCAGCCATATCAAAGGGTACTTTCATAAGACCATCAGTATGACTAAAAATGACCATATTTTCATCTTTGTGCACAAGAGGAGTAGAGGCATGGACGTCTTCAATTGGACCTTCATCATCAAGATTGATCTCTTCTTCAACATTAGGAGATAAATAAGGTTGGGCAACCTCGCCTTCATAAAACGGGATCAAAGATAGGAGTGCCTCAATATGTTGTGCTTTATCATAATTCTTCTTTATTTTTATAGACAAACCCCTCCATATCCTCTTCATCACAAGAGGATTGATTTTGATTGCATAGTTCTTTGCTTTGTTTTCTTCAAGGGGATCTTTCATATCCAAGGTTTCCTCTGATACTTCTTCCCTTTCAAGGTCATGGAATAAAGCATCATCAAGTTCTTCGAAATGGTCACAAATCGTTGTGTTCTCTTATTCATGACTTTGTTCATATGTCTTTTATTCTAATAATTATTCATCATTAAGGGAAGGAAAAAACTCTCTTATTAGATTCATCATTTCCTCAGTAGCTTTGTTGGCATCCTTTTCCTTTTCCATCTGTAAAATTTCCTTCTTCGAGGCATAACAATTTATGGATGGGGGTTCATCCCATGGTGCCATATTTCCATTGACTGAAAGGACACCTCAATGGATTCGCTAGATGAGATCAAGGTTCATAAAAGGATGGAAAGGGGAAAAAAGGGAAACGTGTGTTCTGGGAAGGTGGAGTCACCAGATGAGCTTCAAGAAGATCTCATCAAGAAAGGTGGAAATGGAATGTTCCTTGGGTGAATTCACTAGGTAAGCTAAGGGAAAGGCTTTGGGATAGCCTACCAAAGTGTTGTTAGGGTACGAAGAGGATTAAAAATCCTCTCTGGAAATGGTGCCACAATTTTATAGAGGAAGTTGTAGGTTGGGCAAAGCCCGACCCAACCAAAAGGCAAGTGATACAACTTGGGAATCCTACATCCAATGTCACCTCGATGTAGGTCCCACACTTCACGGGTGACTAGGTCACTCTAGGGAGGCGATCCCGGTGACCCTAGGGGGATTGAGATGAATATGAAGTTGGATGGAAGTGAAGCCCCTATAGGTCAAGTCTAAGTAGAGTGAAAGGTGGGAAAAGGTGCCTTTTAATTCAAGTGATTGTTTCCCCACCGGTATAATACTTCTCCAGATAATTGTACCTACCCGAGACACAAGAAAAGATACTTTGCAACAATATATGTTAGCTAGATCAACAAGTTAATATTTTTGTCCCTAATTTTCAGCAGTAGATATCAGCTTATATCAACAAATAAAACATCTAAAATCAGCATATAAAGATCTAGACTAGTTAAGTAAATCAACCTCAAACTTAGCAATGAATATTGGCTGAAAATTGGCACTTAAGAAGCTAGATAAGATGGTTGTTGTAAACATGTATTTTCTGCAGAAAATTGCAGCCTTATGGCTGTAGCATTCAGTGGAAAGAAGAAGCAAAAATCAACCATGAAAAATTGCCAAGAACTAGCTCAAAAGATGTGCCCTAGTTAGGAGAGTAAATGAGCAAAGTTAGAGAGTTAGTCTAGGGTTAGTTTAGGAGTTATGAAAGTGTTAGTAGCTAGGTTTATGCAGCCATAATGGCTGTAGGTTAAAGTTTATAACAGAAATTAGAGAGTTGGGAGAGAGAAGACGCCCTAATGGGGGAAGACTCCTCTCAATGAGAAAAATCAACTTCAAGCAAGAGACCTTTCAAAAGACCAAAAATTGTGTTTCCCAAGGTAATGAATTTATATCTCCAATGAAAACAAAGTATGACTAGTGCCTTTACTTTTGGGTTAATGGAGTCAAAAGGATCTTAGAGAAGCTACCTCCTTGGGGGTGTAACCCCTTTTACTTCTCAAGGAAAGTTTCTCTAGGCTAGGGTTTAAGCTAAGAGGGTGTATGACCTTATACTTCTCTTAGCAAACCCTTGTTGAAGCAATAAGAAGAAGCATAAAGTGATGAATCATAAGGTGGGGGTGTATGCACGTATACTTCCCACCTAGTTCCTAGTACAATAACCTTGACTTGAAACAAATGATAGCAAGAAATTAAAAACCATACCAATTCAAGGAAAAATTCCTAGATAATCCACCACAATAGAAATAGAAAATGCTTCCAAGGCTAGTGCATCACTTCTTCCATAAACCATTCATAAGTATAACCATACACAAGTGCACAAGATATAGCAATAACCAAGAGGGCTGAAAATTTCATACCTATTCTCTCGCAAGAGGGAGAGTTGTGATTCTAAAATGAGATCTTATTATCTCTATTTATACTAAAAGTAGCTAATATAGTTTGTCCATAAAATAAGGAGTAAACCACAATATTAGGGGTCAACAACCCTAATATTTCCCCCTTAACAAAGTAATATTAAACAATTCACTTTAAATTTCAAATTTTTGCACAAATTAAACCCTAATTTAGGAGGATGTGACCCCTTTAGGGGACGTTTTGTCACTTTGAGGTCGTTGGTGTTGGAGAAGCATGGGTGGGCCTTAAAAGGCCATGTGTCAAGAATCTAGGAACTCATATCACAGTGAAAACCTTCTTCTCCTCAAAACGTCTATGTGTCAAAGAGTTGCAGCGCACCACCATAACCTAGCCCCCAAGGTCATGACATCAAGCTCAAAAATGGGATGTTTTTCCCCTCTTGTGAAAACATTTGGAAAGAAAGGGGTGGGATAGGTTTTCCAAGTCATCATCAAGGTCGTCCAAGTATGATCTCTCTCATCTAGCATGCGGGCCCATGGCATACTACCTATGGGCTTGTAGCCCCATGGAAGCCCAAGCTAGGCTTGTTCTCCCAAAATTATCCACCAACTAGGTCCTGCAAAGACAAATGAACATGCCCTCCATGTTGGACACACCTACCACACTTAGAGGGGGGGGTGAATGAGTGTGGGGCTCTTTTTCCCAAAACTGCCCTCTTGCACAAAAACTCATCAATTAGCATTCAACATTTATTCAT
>JZKD02S1673236.1:82134-93337 GCA_000966675.3 Picea glauca
CTTAAAAAATACTTGCTAATTGTTTCATCTTCATTCATCTTTAGTTGTTCAAATTTCAATCTGTATGTTTGGAGTTTGGCATCTTTTACTTTCTCATTTCCTTCATAACTGTTAAAATTTTTATCCCACATTGCTTTGGCAGTATCAAGATGCATCACCTTTACAAACTCATCTTCAGCAAGTCCATTCAAGATAGCATTCATCCCCTTAGCATTAAAACTAAGCTCTAACTTATCATCCTTGGAGTCTAGCACAACATGTTTTGTATATCTAGTCTCTACTACATCCCAAACATCAGCACCCAAGGCCATTAAGTATGTTCTCATTCTAACCTTCCAGAACACAAAATTTGTTCCATCAAATAGAGGGGGATTAGAGGCTGAAGTCCCTTCATGACTTGTCATGTTTAAGCTTACGGATCTACCTTTGAATAAAAGGAACCTGCTCTGATACCAATTGTTGGAAATGCTAAAACAACTGAGAGAGGGGGGGTGAATCAGTTGTTTATAAGATTAAACAATAATATTCCTTTTAAAACATTATTAATCTTTATTCAAGTGATCATCAACAATATACAGTATATGGACAGTAAAATTAAAGAACATCAGTCAAACATAAAGTCTACACAGAGAGAGATTTTCACGAGGAAACCCATAAAGGGAGAAAACCTCTTCTTCTTCGAAATGATAGACAGTCCTTTCAGTTCTGTACATCATCTACAATTGAGCACCAAATCAATGTGAGGCCGCTACCTCTGTTTTACAAGCTGCAAATTGTTTGAGAGCACCAACTCTCTGGTTTTTCTAGCACCAACTAGAAGGAAGCACCAACTCCCTAGTTTCTCTAGCACCAACTAGAAGGAAGTGCCAACTCCCTGAGTGTTTCCAGCACCAACTGGACGGAAGCTCCAACTTCCTATCATACAGGCACCAACCTGTATCACAGAGAATAAGAGTTCTCCCTTGCACCACCCTGCCACCCTAGTTTCTCTGGCTGCCACCAGATGGAAGCTACAACTCCCTGTGTTCAAGAACCCACTTGAACCTCTGAGGACAACAATCCTCCTGAGCACCTCCCAACCACCCTGGTTTCTCTAGATACCACTAGATGGAAGCTACAACTCCCTGTGTTCAAGCACCCACTTGAACCTCTCAGGACAACAGTTGTCCCGAGCACCTCCCAACCACCCTGTAATATCAAATAATGAATACACATACAATTACTCAGATAAATCAATTCTTACCTTCCTTTCTCTGTTCTGTAAGTCTGATCTTCCACAAACTATTCTGCAAATCTTCTCTGCCTCTATCTGTTCAGCAGGTCTGCTCTGCATCAACTTTTTCTATCATTCTTCTCTGTTTCCTCTTGCTCTACTATTTAGCACTGTGTTTTCTCTTGCTCTGCTATTCTGCTCTGCGTTTTCTCTTGCTTTGCTATCCTGCTCTACGTTCCATTTCACTCTACACATATGCTTCCTTTCCTACCACGCATCCTCTACTGTATTCTTTCTTACTGTTTCATTCCTTTCCTGTCCAGAACAACCATACTTGCACAATGTGTCTCATTTTCTTTTATGCACGCCTCTCTCAATAGTTCCACTTCACCTTCCCTTAGCCAAAACAAGAACACCCGTCCTTGCAACTGAAACGCTAACTGATTCGCAATCAAGAATCTGTTTTGTTTAGCAGATTCATAACTAATGAGTTACCTGTTTCATCATTTCAACATTCCTTTGCCAAAATTTCTCGACACTTTCACATTGCGATCTCCGAAACTCTGAAATGGAGCTTATCTGGACTGACTCCATATCTTCCCGTGACCAAGGGCTGTGACCAAGGCTTTATGTAAAAGGCGCTTTCGCAATTTCGCATATCGCGAATTCATAATTCCTTATGTTCAATGTTCCTGTCATCTCCAAATCCCGATCTGCGAAATTCCATAAGGAAATCAGATCAACGATCCAGATTACATCTATATCTGACGATTTAGATTAAGTCAGGATATTACTCATCGCGATTTCGCAATACATGTTGTATAGTTTCTTTTGTCTCTCTATATCGCGATACGTGAAACTCCGATAAGAGATTAGATCAACGGTCCAGGTCAGATCTTGTCTTGACGGCTGTGATTGAATCGCAATATCGCATATCGTGAAATCGACATTCTTGTTGCCTTGTTTTCTATTCCTCTTGATGTCGCGATCCTTGAAACTCTGATATGGAGTTACTTCTAAGGTCCAGATCCAAGCTTGATTTAACGGCTGTGATTGAATCGCCATATCGCATATCGCGATTTCGGCATTCTTGTTGTCAAGTGTTTTTGTCACTTCAAAGTCCCGATGCCCGATACTCCATGAAGTAAATCAATGGTCGAGATCACTTCTTAACTTAACGGCTACGATTAAATCGTGAATTCGCATATCACGATTTCAACATTCTTGTTGTCAAGTGTTTTTTTCACTTCAAAGTCCCAATCCCCGATACTCCATGAAGTAAATCAATGGTCGAGATCACTTCTCAACTTAACGGCTGTGATTAAATTGTGAATTCACATATCACGATTTCGAGGTTCCTGTTGTATTGTTTATTTGACATCTCCAAAACGCGATCCCCGAAACTTCGACATTGACTGGAATTAACGGTCTAGATCAAAGCTTGATCTGATGGCTCAGATTTCATCGTGATTTTTCATATTGCACTTACGCCCTCTTCTCCTTACACTTTAAAGACCATGCAGGTTCTCCTCGATCCAACGGTGGTCAGACCCTACGCTCGGATCTGACGACTGAGATCTGTCCTCCTTTTTTCAGTGTGCTCTTCTTGTCATCATTTTGATCTGACGGCCATTGGGAATTCAGAAAGGAGATCTAACGAACACAATTTATGCTCTTCCCCAATTATCACTGCTCCGTTGATCATCGTTGTTGTACTTAAGCCATCACCATTACTATACTTGCCATCAATGACAAGTATACGTTGCCTGTAACTATGCTTCTTCCTGTACTCATGCCATTCGCTATCTGTTACACATTTGCCAACACAAACCCTCATCTATGCACTGAATCTACACCAATAAACCAACCAACAAACACCTAAAAATAATAGTAGCAGTTAGGGGCTTTGGCAATAGTATTTGAGTATGTTAGCCAAGTATTTGACAAAATCCCTACACCAAAGGTAAGCTACAACAAACAAAGTATAGGTTATAAAGTGAAAATGGTGTATGAAAACAAATTATTTGATAAGGTACACAAACCAAATCAACACTAAAACCATCAACAAAAGAGAATCAAACATAAAAATAATTATAAAAGGGATTATACAGGGTGTGTGTCAAGTGTTTGAAGAAAATCCTATGCCAAGAAACCATTAAAACTTGATAGTAGAAGGTATTAATCCATACCATTAGTAGGGAAGGACAAAATAGTGGTATCAGAACAGTGTATCCTCCTAGCCCGTTGATTTGAAAATCATGGTATCATTTCATGAAGATGATTTGGTCAATAAACTTTTTAAGGAAGGAGGTAAACTTGAATACATATTCCAGCCAAAGGATGTTCTTCTCAATACCTTGGAGGAAGTTTAGGGTTGCTTGTGATGAATCAATCACCTTCTCAAGTAAAACAAGCATCCATGATTCCAACAATGACTTCCTTGGGTAAGGAAAGGTTTTTGAGACATAGATATAAAGAGATAAGACTCATGGTCACTTCATGTTTGAGTGAGATCATGAGAATTTCAGCACCTAAAGCTCTTTATGATGACAACACAATGAAAGATATATTTCAGTTGTTGGTGGATAGTTTCCAAGGATTGGATGATGTCATAGGTTCTCAATTTACGGGGAGGGTCACCATACTTGAAACATTTGCAAAAATTAGATATGGTGATATCATGATTGACGTGGGGTTGAATGATCTAATTCTCAAAATGTTTTGTCAATTCTTTGCTACCATCAAAGAATATCATGTTATCAATGTTATTACAACCATGCATTCCATCATGACATTGATTGTTAGTGAAAGAGATGAAGTGATCCAGTCACTTTATTCTATCTTATCAACTAGCATGTTGAAGGGTGATAAACAAAATCCTTATCTGTGAAGCATATCCTAATTGAAATGGTGATTTCTTAGTGTGAGGAGAGGTTGAAGCCTTTCTTAACCCATGAGGAGCATGAGGAATAAGAGGAATTTCTATCATAAATTTATGATGGATAAAATTCCTTGTCACATGAGGAATGTGTAACTAAGACCCAGGATGACCTCCTTGAAATGCATGCAACTTTTATTGATGAGTTGGTGCATGAGGGAAGAGACAAAACAACAACCTTGATTGCAAGTTCAGTCCAATATAATGGGATTTTTGTGACTATCGGGTTATTTGATGAAATTAGTGGAGTAGATGTAAATGAAATCATTGTTGGGAACACCAATGAAATTTTAGAGGAAGAGAATGTTGAAGTCTCCAAGTCAACCTATGATGTTGGTTCTGATGGGTGTTGGTTTGATTTTTGTTTGCACTATTTTGTGCACAGTTTGTAAGACCCAAGGTTCGGTTTATCTGATACCAACAAAACCCACTAGACACCATCCTTTTCGACATCACTTTCTTGCACAGATGAAGTCTCACTCGGGGTATCTATGGGGACTGAAAGAACCAAGATTTTGTAGTGGTAAGGGAATGGGAGGCAATCATTCAGTTCATTCTTCCTTATTATGTTGTGCACATAAGTTTGTTTTTCTTAGTTATTAATTTACTCATGCTTCATATTCCTATACTTATAATATTATAGTTTACTGTATAGATTTTCTACTATCACATTCATGAATCATTGCACCATTCTTAACTATTGTATGGAGCTATTCTACGATGCATGCAAATAGTATTCATAATCAAACACATAAACACAGACAACACGGGATTATGTAACATATATTTATCATTCCTCTATTCAACCTTCGACTGCTACATTCAATAACTCTAGAACTCAGTATCAATCAGACTGGAACATCATATAATCTATCATAACCAAACATCATCAGAATAATACCTAGCTGAACCAAACCCTAATCTCCCAACCTGTTACATATTTTTGTCAAAAGATAGGCTAGAAACCCTAATATATTCATCCCAAAAATATCCCATTACAATGCATGGCCAACTCAGTTAATTGGTTGTTAATGCCTTTCTTTTGTTTTTCAGCCTTCATGTTTCTTTTTTGTTGTTCTTCTATTTTAGGAATGTTGGGTTGTTATTCTCTTGTTATGCTTTATTTACTTGCTTTATTCTTCTGGACTTATTCTTCAAGCTTTATTCTTCGATATTTGCGTTGTCGTCCTTTTACACACTTTCCTGGTGATTGTGCCTCATTTGCGTGCTCTCTAACTTTCCTTCTTCTTCCATCCACTTTTCATCTACTTAGGATTTTTCCTCAAAACTTTATCAAAACTGCAAAAAATGTTTTCCAAACTGCTTGTCCAATAGGCCCCCAACACTCACATGTGTCTCATCCTGAGCCACTTAGTCCTTTTTCCTTCTCTTCCATGTTGAAATGAAGTTTTGATAGGTTTCCTTTGCCCCATCTACCTCTTTGATTATTGCGGCCTCTGTTGTTGTTATCTCCTATACTCCTTGAACGGTCAAGTTTGTAAGTGTGTCCTCTGCTTCCATCATTCCTTGCTTGACCCTACCCTGCACCATATCCAACTCTCCAATTACCTGCATTTCCTCTTCTTGTAGTGGTCCCAATATCTGTTGTAGGATCTTTTTGATCCCTCATTTTCTCCACTTCTACCCATGCATGTCGTTGAGCTAGAATGGTTGACATGCATGCTACCAGTGGTAGTGTATTCGCCCTTTCTACTGCTTGTTTTGCATGTTCTTGCATCTCTCTATGAACTTCATTTCTATGTATTCTATCAACTCTTTCCACACATGTGCGTTCTCCTCACAAAGTTTCGCACATTTTCCCTCAATCTTCTTGATGTTCACAACTATTGTGGTTTTTCGTTATCTTTCTTCCTTCATGCACCTCTGGAGGTGATCCTGGCATTCTCCTTAACTTTAAATATTCTATCCATGATCGGAAGCCCTTAATTACTTCACCAATATTCTGTACGTGTTCCTCCATAGTCGCTTCGACTAGTAGGGGAACTTCTGGAATTTCCTTATACAACTTTTGGACTATTGCTTAGGTCTTCTTTTCCATGCTCATGGCTTCATCCTTTTTCTTGAACACTTTACTAACCTTCTCCTCGTGTTCCTTATGATTCTTCACAATAATCCTTAGAGTTTATTACTTCTCCCTCTTGAAGGCCTCTTCTCACCTGATGGTGGCCTAAGTCCAGACGGAGACATCGGGGGTCGTGTTTCCCATGGAAAAAGCATCATTTCTTTTGGGTGAAATAATTCTATTATGCCTCCTATTCTTGTAATTTTCTTCATTGTTGATAATATGTTGAGGTTTCTTGAGCCCGATACCATCATCCTCTTCACCTATGCCCCTTGGTAAATCCTTCATTTTGGGTGCCATATACGAAGCCAATTTTCGGGAAACTTCTCTTTTAGTGGGATCATGATCCAATTCCTTCTCATTTACTATCATGAAGCATTTTTAACCCCCGAACCTGTTACTAAGTCCATTAAAATATAAGTACAAATTTAGATTGGAATCAATGTGATCCCCTACATCCGATATGCTCTTTGTGCATGAGTATTTTTCCCTAGCTAGCTCTAGAAATGGTTCTTCATCAGTAATGTCATGATCCACAAACTTGAGGATGACAGTTTTTCCAAGGGTATCTCCTTCCCTACTCATCCAAGTGGGGATCGGTGGTACTGCTAGTGGATGTTTACCCATTTGTCTTGGGTGACAGGTTCCTGAACTGGCACTATGTGTGTTTTGTGTGTTCTGTGGAAGTTGTATCTCTACTATGTTCTCTAGTTCACTCTTGTTTTCTCTTATTATCTCTCATTGATATGCAAGAATTATTTACACTCAATGATCTTCTTATATTTTTGTTCTTTCGTGTCAATTGTACCTATATCATCCTACCATAACTAACTTGTCAAATCCACCACCATGGTTGTTGATTTGTTCCATAATTTCATCTTGATTACAAAATCCATCGGGTGATTTATCCTTCATATTATCGATCTATCGTGATTTTTGACAACTTTTCCCATTTAAGACTTATACGATTCTTTTATGACTTGTCACTCCCACTGTGTAACCATCATTTTTGTGCTTTAATGATTTTAACATTCTTGGCATTTCCCAATTTCGCACTTGTTTATTGTTGTTTTATCTGTATGCATCACAAACTGTCTTGGTTGTGTCTCATATCCTAGTTTAGCACAGTGTTGTGTTGATGTGTGATGACCCTTCAATCTGCACACGTTCTTATGCCTTAGTATTTGAATGCTCTTTTTATTTTTCCTATATCTACTTTTTATTTTATTTTCCTTCTTTTTTTTGCCTACTATGATACAATTACTATAATACATGTATCACAGTGCAACGCAAATTACTGCGCAGCCTATCGGTTGTCTCTAAAGAGTTTCAGCCAACTTCCATTCACCATTTCTTCCAAGACTTCTTCATTCAAGGTTTCCAACTATGCAGCATCTATCTCTGTTAGTTGTTGAATCACATAAGGTCCTAACCAATGCATTCAAAACTTTCTTGGATGCTACATATACTTGCTATCATAGACTAATACCAATTCTCCAACTTGAAACTTTTTTTGTTTAATGTGTCGATCATGCCAGGCCTTCTCTCTGTATTTCTAAACCTGCTGATGGAATCCTACAACAAATAAATCCTCCTTAAGTTGTACTAACGGCACCAACCTCTCCTCTATTACGTCAGTATCGGATAACTCTGTGATTGTTGCAATGCGCATACTAAGAAGAATAAACTCCATTGGCATTACTGCTTCTTGTCAATAGACCAACCTGAAAGGTGTCTATCCTATCAACTTCTTACTTGTCATCATGTAAGCCCATAATACTGGAGGAACTCTTAAGTCCCAATCGTCTCTCCCTACATTGAAAATATTTGTCAAGGCATTCTTCAAGATCTTGTTAAAAGCTTCCATGGTTCCATTGGCCTAAGGGTGATATGGGGTACTCTTTTGATGATGAATCTGGAACTCCTCAGTCAATGATGCAATTGTTTTGTTTAGAAAGTGTGTCCCTTGATCACTGAGTAATATGCACGGACATCCAAACCTTGTAACTATATTTTCGAACAGAAACCGCACAACAATTTTTGTAGTACAGTCTGTAACTGGGGATTCTTTTGCCCATCTTATCAAATACTCTATCACAGTAATAATATACCTTGCCCCTAATCTTATTCTTGTTGAATTGGTGTTCAGTGCCTCCTTCGGGACTCGCGACATGGTCTAACAGCCTCTCGTGGATCCATTAACTTTGGCAGTGATGAGTTTATCAATAACCCACGGGTTTTGGTCTAACGGCAGCTGTACTGCCACTAAACTGGTATTAGAGTGAAAGGTTACGGGTTTGAGTCCACTCAATTGGTGTCGAGTATCTCAGTTGGTGTTGAGAGCCCTTAGTTGGTGCCGAGGGGGAGATTTTTTAATTGGTGTTCAGTACCTCCTTCGAGACTCGCGACATGGTCTAACAGCCTCTTGTGGATCCATTAACTCTGGTGATGATGATTTTATCAATAACCCATAGGTTTTGGTCTAACGACAGCCGTACTTCCACTAAACTATTGTTGGCATGTTTACAAGAAGAGAGTTCTTGTCATTGATGGAAAGAACAACAACAATGATGACAAATAGGCAGACAAGGAAGATCAGTAGACAAGCAGGCAAGGAAGAACAACAATAATCGAAAGGCAAGATTGAAGCATTGATCAGACTCCATTTCATAGTTTTGGCTACTGGGATTTCAAATACTAAGAGTTGGGGATGTCAAGAACTCTTACTACAGGAGTCCCGAAGTCGCGAAACCCGAAGTCACGAAATGCGAAATCGTGAAATGTCAAAGACTCCATATCGGAGGTTCGGATACCAGGAGTTGGAAATGTCAAGGATTCTCATGACAGGAATCCTGAAATTGTGAAGTGTGAAAAGTTGAAAAGTTGAGTTGACTCCATTTCAGAGTTTTGCAGACCGGGAGGTGGAGTTGTCAAGAACTCTCACGTCAAGAATGCCAAAATTGCGATGTGCGAAATCACGAAGAGATTTGGACCATTGAATCATATAGAGTGTGAACCATTGATCCGACTCCATTTTGGAGCTTTGGATACCGAGAGTTGGAAGAATCAAGTGACGAGACTCTTCATCACAAGAGTCCCGAAGCGACAAAATGCAAAACGTCGAAATCCTGAATCAGGCACAAGGAAGGCCCGTGAAGTGTCAAATTCACGACAAGATCTGGACCGTTGGGTCCATAGGACACATGACGACAGATTGTCATTTCACTGAATTCAAAGTCAAAGGAACAGGGTTCCCTAAACTCTCGAACTCACAACAGTAATTTTCAACATGCGAAATTAGGAAAGGTTGAAATGCGAAATGCCGAAATGATTGGAGCTAGTGAAACCAAGCTCCATTTCAAAGCTTTAGATACCGGGACATGAAGCATCAAGAACTCATTGCCACAGAAATGCCGAAGTGCCGAAAAGAGAAATCGCAAAAGCACTATATGGATAAGCGCTCGGTCACCTCTCATAGTCACATGGTCAAAGAGTTGTAGAGAAAAGCTTGAAGCGACAAGCTCCTTTTTTGGATTTTTGAAGATCGTGACTTGGAGAGTTGAGATGCCACATAACAGGATTGCCGAAATGCTGAAATGCAAAACACATTTTGTCTCAGTCTGTAGTCACATCCATTGGTCACATCGACGGGAGATGGAGGAAGGAGCTAGTGCAGACAAGCTCCATTTCAGAGTTTCAGGAATCGAGACATGAAGAGTAATGAAATATTTACCACGGGGATCTCGAAATGATGAAGTGCGAAATGGCAAAATGAATGCAAGATTCAATGAAGTCAATTCAACAGTGCAGATGAATTTGAACAAGATCAGAGGGCCACTATTGCACTTCACAGTGTAAATGCTAGAAACAAATGATGGTTTCTGCCAGAGGATGAGCTCATCTATGATAGAGAATATGAAGAGTCTCAAATGCCAGAGAATCTGAGGAATCTCGATATAACACCGAGTGATGATGGATGCAGGGGTGAAACTGCCAGAGAAGCTAACGAGTTACCATGATGATCTGGCAGAGCACTCACAATGAATAGGACATGTAGAATAGAGAGAGACAATGTGGCACACACTAGATGGGATAGTTGTGGAAGAGTGAAGTGGAGAAAACACCCCGATGTGGAGGAGATTGTGAGGGAGAGGATGCAAGAGCAAGGAGAAGATTGCATGGACAAGGTGCATAGAGACTATAAGAATGTTGAACAAAGAAGAAATGGGGGTTGTTGTTGGGTGTGATTGAGGTGTGAAGAAGGAGGCAGAGCATAGCAGCAAAAATGTATAGAAGGGGAATGGTGCATTGAAGGGACATGGCACAAAGAGCATAAAAGGAAAAAGAACAGAAACCACAAGGAGTGTGCAGAAGACACTGATGCAGATAGAGCAGCGCAGTGTAGCAGAATAGTGATGAGACCGGTAAGCCATTGAATAACTTTATATCACTGTAATAAGTCATAATAGCAAAGATGTATATTTCAGGGTGGTAGGTAGGTGCTAGGGAGGACTGTTGTCCTCAAAGGTTCAAGTGGGTACTTGAACAAAGGGAGTTGTAGCTTCCATCTGGTTGCAGCCAGAGAAACCAGGATGGCAGGGTGGTGCAAGGGAGAATTGTTGTTCTCTGTTATATAGGTTGGTGCCTATGTGACAGGAAGTTGGTGCTTCCTTCCAGTTGGTGCTGGAACACTTAGGGATTTGATGCTTCCTTCTAGTGGGTGCTAGAGAAACCAGAGATTTGGTTCTTCCTTCTAGTCAATGTTATAGAATCCAGAGAGTTGGTGCTCTCAGCAAGTAGCAACTTGCATAATAGAGGTTGTAGCCTCATTATGAATTGGTGCTCATATGTATGATAATGTAAAGAATGTATAGATTACTTATCATATAAAGAAGAAGAGGTTTTTACCCTTTATGGGTTTCCTTAGGAAATATTTGTCTCTGTGTATCTCATATGTGTGAATGATGTT
>JZKD02S1673236.1:96230-108278 GCA_000966675.3 Picea glauca
GAAGATAATTAAAGAAAAGAATTACAAAATAAGAAAGTGATAGGTCAGCCCTAATGTTAAAAGGAAGTGACATAAATGGTATAAATAAACATCATTATACATTCATTTGATACAAGTTTAATTTTAGAGGAAATAAGAAGAAAAGAAAGCCTGATTTCAAGGGAGGATGAAGTCTTTTGGTGATGTGTTCTAAGGTATGTTATTTTCAGGTCATCTTACCATTTTTTCTATAAATAGTTTTCTAGAACGATTCAGATGGTGAAATCTCCATGGTATTGATAAGACATATCAAGGTACCTCTGGTAAAAATTTCAGCTCTTTATTCGCTATAATTATGGAGATACACTCTATGGAAGATAGGGTTTGTGACCAGTCCAGAAGCTAGTCAATAAACAGGTGTTCCGGGTAAAACAGTCATAACTTATTCATACAGAATCCAAATGAATTGGGACCACTTCCATTGGAAATAGTACAGAATTTAGTTTCTTGTATGTGAGTTTAAGAATCAGATGTTAAATATTGAGCGTGGGGCATGCTTTACAAGTTGGGTCTTCTGAACAGACCAGAATTGAATAAAGTCTACCATTCTTTCTATAACCTATTTTTGGGGAGGATTCAAGGAGTGAAAATTGGAGGAATTTTAGAGAATACATTGAGTAATATTATCTACAGAATTAGATTACTCCAAGAATTGAATAATTTCAGAAATTGAAGAAGTATCAGGAAGCATTATCAGGTTCTATGTGATGATTAGTTGATGGTGATGATTTAATGTAAAGTTTTATTATCTCTCATATATTCTTGGGTGGAAGGAAGGGGAAAGGATGGAGACTTCAACTCTCTCTTGATATTGGAGGATTGTATATTCCTCTTGGAGGTTTATCCCTCCCTTTACATTTGGAAGCTATAGCTACCTTTGGAAGTCATTACTTCCCTTAAACAAAAACTATTGATTATTTCTCATATATTGTGCATGGTGTATTGTGGTGTATTGGTGTAACTCTTATACTATTGTTCATTACTCAATGGATATAATTGAATGTTTTAAGTATAAGTTGAAAAATGTTTTTAAATTTTACTTGATACTCATTCACCCCCCCTCTCAGTATCAACATCGCTAATCCTTCTCGTTCTGTGGTTGTATATTTCTTCTCTACTATAGAGAGCTTCTTGCTTGCAAAATAAATTGGGTGATCTATGTCTCCTTCTCCTAGTTGGGATAGTATTATGCCCAATGCTATGGACGATGCATCCATGTGTACATGAAACTCCTTGTTCCAATCCAGAAAAATTAAAATTGGCATGGTCACCAACTTTTGTTTCAGAGTGTCCAACCCCCTGTAATAGTGTTCATTCCATTGAAACTCCATCAGCATTATGATCTACACATATCCCTTGATAAATTTCCTATAATAACCTATATGACCCAACATCTCCCTTATCTTTCTGACTGATGTAGGTGGTTCTAACTACAAAATTATTATGATCTTAGCTAGATCTACCAATAGTCCATGTTTGCACACTACATGTCCCAATAAAATTTTAAACGGTGCGCAAAAAATGAACTTCTTCAAGATCATTGAAATATGACACTAATTGCACTGATCCAACATAATTCTAAGAACTCTGATATGATCCTTCTGTAGACTGAACACCATCCAATCATCCAATTATACTTCTATGAACTTATGGATGAATTCCTTGAATGTTGCAACTACTACCCTGGAAAACACTGCAGGGGAATTCTTCAATCCAAAGGGCATAGTTGTGTACTGATAACTTCCCCATTCCATCGCAAAAGTGGTATTGTGTCCATCCTCAAGCATGATTCTTATTTTATGGTACCCACATAATCCATATGTAAAAGAGTAAGTTTCTTGACCTCCCACGTTCTCGAGTACTTCATCTGTGAATGGTGTTGGAAATGGGTCATGTAAGCATGTGTCATTTAACTTCCTTAGATCTACACAGATATTATTCCTCCTGTATTTTTGTCCTACAGCACCATCAGACTGATCCACTCAAATTCTTCTACTGGTTCAATGATTCCTGCATCCAACATCCAATCTATTTCATCTTTTACCTTCTCCTTATACTTCGAATTTAGCCTGTATGGCCTCTGGCTCACTGGCTTAACTCCTGGTTTCAGTGGGATCTTCATCTCACCTAAGTATCTTGTTATTCCCTTCATCTCTAAAAAATTCATTGGAAATAGGTCCTGGTATTCTCACAATAAGTATGCAATCTTCTCAACTGTCTCCTCACTCCAATAGTCCCTTATCTACACGAACTTGGGATTCTTTGTCATCCCAATGTTTACCTTCCACATCTTTATAGGTTGTGTATATGTGGCGTATTTGAGATCCAGTCTTTCTATGGCTCATTATCCTTCTGTCTCGGGTATCTATACATTCCTAGGATCATATTCATCATTTTCTTCCATAGCTACATTATAGCATTCTAGTAGCTCACAGACAATCATCTTGGCTATGTGCTTGTTGCATACTAGTATCACCTTTGTCATCTCTTCTGCTGAGAAAATATTCATCTGAATCACTTGTAGTGTTCCATATATGGATGTGGATTCATGTTCAAACGTAAATATTATTTTTAACCTCTGGATCAATTCTTCCCATCTTTCTATCTCCCTATGCATTTCCAACTCCAAATACCAGTTCTTCGGAATTGTTTCTAGTGTGTGTATAAATATGAGCATCCACTCTGTCTTTGGTACTGAACCCCATAAATCCCTACACTATTCCACATGACCTTCTAGGTCACTCTCCATTGTATATTTTTTCACTATGTTCTCTCCCTCAGTGCCAAACTTTATTTGCATTAGTCTGTTGCATTATAGTCAATCTTTCATTCCCTCTCTCTATGCAACCCACCATCTGCATGGAGTCGCTTTTAATACCACATCCAATGCTAACAACCTTTGTTGTTCAGGTACTTGCAACTCAATTTTTTTTAAAAATATACTTATATCAATTAATCCATCATACCTAGGCGGGTTACATAGCTTTGTTCCAATCTAGTGCATGGATCGAGTAATGTGCACACATCATCTAGTTGACACTTTGTTCAGTCTCTGTTGTCAATTATCTAAACCTTCTTTAGAATTTGACGCACATGAACTGATACTTCTCCAACTCAAAGAACCATCTATTTTTGAGTTGACATAATCATCCATCTATGCAGTCATGTTATATAAATTTTCAATGACATTCCCTCTTGTTGGTTCTATGTATCTCTTTCCTTTTGATGGGTCCAAGGGTGTCATAACTTTCAAATCTCCAACTTCAAATATCATCTCCCTCCTCTTCAAGTTGATGATCACTTGGTTATCAAAATACCATTCCATTCCCATCAGTGTTGGATATGATTGACAATCATCCACAATATCAATAACTTCAAATCTTCCATGTTGTGTACCCCATCTATGTTTACAAGTACTCTCGTCAATCAACCAATCGAAACTATTTGGTGGTGATTTGCTAGACTGAGCTAAACAAGAGACCATACCAACTTTGGTTTTCCCATCAAATCCCATGTCTACTTAGGTAACACGTTCACGTCATAACCTAAATCCAAAATAATATTATCCACATCATACTCTCCAATCTACGCACTGAATCTGAATTCTTCATTGGTTTGCTTCCTGCGCAATACCTAATTTACCATTCTTTGTGAAAGATGAGTTTACCTTCCTCTTATGTAGTGATCAATCATTTTGTATAATGTACTTAGTGTAGCCTCATCTTTTATTATCTCTATGCAATTTCTCAAGAATTTTGTTAGAGTACTTACCTTCCCTATTGGATTCTTTGGTATTGTGTGATTTTCTTCATGAGGTGTCACTGATGTTGATGCTCCCCAATACGTTCCAAGTACTTATTTATTGTCCCTCTTATATGTCTCCTTTTCTTGTTGAGGATCAAAGGTTGGGATGGGCCCTGCTAACTTTCTTACCCATTTTTCCACCTGATTTCATTCATTTGTCCTATCAGTTCCTATTATAGCTCCTCTTTGCATAACAATGGCTACTCTAGGTCCTTCATTGCATATTTTGGATGATATCATTTGCACATTCTAATTCAGATTCAGGTTATGGTTTCCTTTGGCTTGCCACTTCGAACTAGTTGGGGAAAATATTTTGTCGAGTGATCCAGTGCTCTACAATATGTGCACGTCGTACATGGATTCTAGAAATTGTGTTCCAAGTGTCTAGTTTGATAACAATTGTAACATATAATCGGTCCTCTTCCTCCTCTTCCAAAATTCCCTCTACCTCGGCCTCAGCCAAAGTTTCCTATGTTCCCTTGATTGAAACCTCTTTGATTGTTGTATTTTTGACCCCCCACTTTTGCTGCATCATTTTCTTCCTGGACCTATACATATTGGATGTGTGCTCCCTCATTAATTTGAATGCACAACAATCCTTCTCATAATGTCCTACAGATTTTCAAAAATTGTAAAACAAGTTCTTGGTCGTACTCTAGTAATTTTGTAGTAGTCAACACTTAGTTGGGTGATGGCCCCATTTCTTACATATCTTTTGGTATCCTCCTCCTGGCAATGGATTCAGTGTTCCTGTCACCAAATATTTCTATAATCTTGGGCATTCATCCTTGTGATGGCCTTCGTTCCAACATTTTGTACACCAAACTTGCTCACATTTCTCCTTTCAATTTGTCAGTTCTGCTAATTGAATTGTCAATGCAACCAATTGCATCTGAACTTGCGCCATTCCTCCACTGTCTCCCACCGGAGATGACTCCAATTTTATCACAATCTCTAGTGCCTTAGGTTGTGACTCAAAATTTTGTCAGATTAATGGCCTGTGAATTTGTGGTAGAATCCCTACAATAAATAACTCTTGGTGTTGTTGATTTGGGATCTAGAAAGTTAATCTACCCATCACATCCTTAAATATCTAGTCATAATCCCATATCGACTTTGTTTGTAATTGTTTAATCTCCTTCAATTCTATGATGTACTACGATTCCAACTTTGGTTTCTTGAACTCCTTCAAAAATGCTTGCTTAATCTCTGCCAACGTCTTGGCTTGTCTTATAGGTCTGGTGTTATGTAGCTTCATATACCATACTAGCGCATGACCTCTAAATGTTGTCACTAACTATGAAATCTTCAAAACTTCATCATGTACATTCTTTGTGGCCCAAATCGTCTCGCACATAAACAAGTGTTGTTATAGGTCCTCTAACCCAATTCCTTGGAACTTAGGCAGCATAAGAGTATTATCCACCTCGACCATGTTGTTTGATGTAGTCCCTCCTCTTGTTGATGCTAGTTGACTATGATTCTGACTTTGCACACTACTTCCACTATTCTGACTACTACTACTTGGTCCTCCTTGGCTAACTACAATTTATTTTGAAAAATCCTCAAACGTTACTTTTGATTATGGTGATGCACACGGGGTTGTGGATTCGACATAAGGTCATGTCTGAGTAGGCGTTTCTAGCTCTTCTATTATCGAAATGGACTGGAACTCCTCTTCTTCTCCCCCCTAGGTATGGTACCTCCACGATTTGAACTAACGTGCAAGGTTCTCTCCCCTCTGGCTCACTGCACAACTTTCTTCTCTCAGTCTCATTATTTTTCCTCTTGTACCTTCTCCCTATGTGAAACTATCCAAACTCATATCCTTCCTCTTGTATATATTCTTCTTGCATCCTTAGTCCCTCCCTTCCTCTTTCATTGTTTCCTTCCTTCTCTCAGACAATCCTTCTATCATCCCCCGGTTCCCCTATGTGTGTGAACCCCTTAGAAGTTGGATTTCATCACCATCACATGATTTTTACACAATAACATATTTATCCACGTATTTAATGATTTCAAGAACCTCTCACATGGACCTTTGAAAAGGTCCCTTTCTGTGACACTGTATGATTAAATACAATCTACTGTAAACTCTGTAACATAACCACCTAGTACGATATCCAACCAAAAATCAACTGCTCAAGTAGTTGGGTTACTTACATAATTCAGTTTCCTTACCAATTCAGGAGTCCAATTCCTTGGTGTTGCAGCACTAAACCTTCCATTTTTCTCCACCAATATTTCTAGCCACTCTGTCAAAATAACTGGAAACTCACCAAAGAAAATTTCACGTAGATCTATGAACACATACTTTTTCATCCATTTCTTGTCACTCATTTGAGGTTTTAAGTTCTCTTGTCGTGTGAATTTTCGTTCCTTCCTTTCCGATCATTTTGAGATGTCCTTTTTAGTTGGCCTCCAAAATATCCCCTTAATCACAAAGTCCATATCTCGACAATGGAACCATTTGTTGGAACTATTCTATGTGCAGGTTGTAAGACCCAAGGTTTGGTTTATCTAGGAAAAACAAAATCCACCAGACATAGGCCCTTTCGGCATCACCTTCTTGCACAGATGAAGTCTCACCTGATGTATCTATGGGGACTGCATGAACCAAGATTATGTAGTGGTAAGGGAATGGGAGGCAAACATTTGGTTCATTCTTCCTTATTATGTTGTGCACATAACTATGTTTTTTTTAGTTATTAATTTACTCATGCTTCAAATTATTATACTTATCATATTTCAGTTTATTGTATAGATTTTCTACTATCATAGTCATGAAGCATTACGCCATTCTTCACTATTGTATGAAGCTATTCTATGATACATGCAAATAGTATTCATAATCAAACACATAAATACAAACAACACCGGATTTTGTAACATATATTTATCATTACTTTATTCATCCTTCTCAACCTTTGACTGCTACATTCAATAACTCTAGAGCTCAATATCAATCAAACTGGAACATCATCTAATCTATCATAACCAAACTCCATCAGAACAATACCTAGTTGAACCAACCCCTAATCTCCCAACCCGTTACATATTTATATCAAAAGCTAGGGATAGAAACCCTAATCTATTCATCCCAAAAATATCCCATTACAATGCATGTCCAACTTAGTTAATTGTTTGTTCAATGCCTTTCTTTTGTTTTTTAGCCTTCATGATGCTTTTCTGGTGTTCTTCTATTTTTGGAATGTCAGGATATCATTCTCATATTATGCTTTATTTCCTTGCTTTATTCTTCTGGCTTTATTCTTCGACCTTTATTCTTCGAGCTTTGTGTTGTCTTCCTTTTGTGCACTTTCCTCCTTTTGTGCACGTTCCTCCTTCTACACACTTTCCTTCTAGTTGCGCCTTAGCTCCATTCTCTCTAGATTTCCTTCTTATTTTGTGCACTTTTCATCTACTTAGTATTTTTCCGCAAAACTTTATCAAAACTGCAAAAATTGTTTTCCAAACTGCTTGTCCAACAATTTCCAAACATAATCTATGGAGTGGAGTGTTCATGATATTTTAAGTCTCTTTGACTTGGAGAGTCATTTGTTCTGAGGGTCAACCACTCATGAGGTACATAATGAGCATACTCCTTCAGGTAGAAAAAAATGTCTAATAGATCCATGGGATCTAGGTGTTTGGGCACCAAAGGATGAAGATGAGACAAAATTTGAAGAAAGGGCATCATAGACTTGGGGAAGCCGTGGTGACACCATTATTAGGTACTAAAGAAATTATGATTTTTATATGCACCATAATAGTAGCTTGATAAACTTGTATGGTCTTGACATTAATCAGGAAACTTGGAAGAAACAATTAATGGTGCTAGTTGAAAATGAAGTGCAATTATCCAAGTTTGATGACATGAAGATCCTTCTTTTGATCTCAACCAAAAGACACCAAGAAATCAACATGAAAAAATTGTTTCCCTTGTTTATTTGCAAAAAATTAAGAGAACAATGGGAGACACGAAATCAACCTACTTGAATTTGATCAAAGATAGAGATGTGGTTACTAAGGTTGCAGATAAGGCTATATCTACATCCAAGGAATTAAAGGAGAAGGTGGAAGATCACACCAATGAGCTTAAATCAACAAAAATGCATTGGGAAACACTCAAAATGCACTACTTGGGGTAGAATATCAACTTTATGTGGCCAAACAATTCAGGGAACAATAAAAGAGAGAAATGGATAAAGAAATCAAGTAAGTAATTGAATATCAAGATAGCATTCAACTAGTTTATAACCCATTGTTTGAGATTGATACAAAGTTTTCTTTTGATAATCCACTTTTTGAGTGGGACGATGAAGCTATTTATAATTCCATTGATGAGATTGGATTTGATCATAGTATTTGGGATCCAAGTGCATATTCCAGTAGTATGGTCTCGAGTCAGGATTGGGATGGTGAATCAAATTTTAGAAATGATATCGCTATCCACTTTTCTGTGAATTTATAGTGGACTATAGTTCATGTCATATATGTTCATTGGATGGTTTCTTTAGACTAACAGTTGATAAATTGGTGGTTGACATTGAATGGTAGAGATGATATAGGCATAGGAGATTAATTTTCGGCTACATCCATGCTTTTGACTCCTATGATTACAGAGAGATTTCATATTGATTATCGTTGCCCTTACTTTTCTATGATATTGATAGTGACTTCAGTCTATGGGTAGACATATTTTGAAATATTGTAGGCTATGGTGCAGCCGATTGTGGGAGAAGTTCAGGATGATTTCTGGATGATTGTAGTAGGCTAGGTGTGCTAGAGTATTAGGGATTTCCCATTTGACACTTGGAGATTAAGTGTCATTGATTTTTTGTTAGTTTGTGATCACATAGGCTTTTCATGGATGTTTGGTTTTAGAGATGGTTTTGTTGACATATTCTATACCAACCCCTTGAGCATATTTGATTAGCTTCATTCTAAGAGAGACATGAAGGGATATGTTTAGGTTTATATATTATGGTTGTGAAGATTCTCTTTTCCACTTTCCAAGATTGGATCTAACAAAGAGATTGCATCTTGAGACTTCACTGAGATACATTGGCTGGATATAATCATTGATAGTGGGGACAATTCTTTGAGGCATTACATCTTGTGTTTTAGGAGTGGAGGATGCAGTCTCGGCAGGAGGGTCAAATATTTATGATTAGAGTGGTAGAATTTAAACATGATGGGTTATTTTTAGGCTATATTGGGACCCTGGGATTTCATGGGTTGACAATTTGGAAGCTGGTACAGATGGGAGGGTCAACTATTATTTTTAGGAGCCTATTCATATGGAGCATTGAATTGGTTTCCTAAGTGGGATATTCTATGAGGGGTGGAATGAATATTTGTAGTATCTATTTTCTCTATTGATCAGTGGTCTTCATGAGGCCTCTTGTGTTAGTAATTTGTAGGGAAGTATTGTATGCAATAGATGCTCCACATATTTTAGGTTGGTTTGGGACCCTGGGGACACTCACAGTTTTAATCTACATCCATCAATTGTTCATATGGTTGTACTAGCCTTGCTTGAGAACAAACAATCTCAAGAAGGGAGGATTGTAATGTCCCTTTCCATGTGACCACTTTAGATGGATGAGTTAGTAACCTGTTTGTTATTGGGTAAATTAGTAGATGCAGACATGAACTAATCCCCCTATATCCACCTGGATCTAGAACAAAACAAGACAGAACAAGATGCTTTCCCTAAGTTGTGATCATCGAGTTTAATACCAAAGGAGGAATAGATAACATACCTTATGAATCGCTTCCTTATATCTTTGTTGTCCCTGCTTCACTCCAATGCTCTTGTGGAATTAGATCTACGATAACACAAACCAACCAACGTGAAAGCAACAATAGTATAATTCAATGACAACTTAAACATGTGATCAAGAATCATGTAATAAAATACTAATTATTTTATGGGAAAGAGATGTGCCACCGTATTATATTAATGAAAAGTAGAAGATACAATAAATTGCCTTGATGTTGCAAGTTCCCTTTTAGTGGTCCTTCATTCCAACACACACATACACTTGCATTGAAATTCGCATGAAGATAATCCACAAAATCTTGATAGACAAATGGAGGCCTCAAGCATCATTAAGAACGGGATTCTTCACACAGTCTTCAGCCTATTCTTTCATCAATTATCTACTTAATCGTGTTTAACCTTTTCCATGAGAAGCCCATGATTATATAGGAGAAGGTGAAGTGGTTAAAGGGATGAGGATGATCCCACCAAATCAGAGAAAACAATAGGATCGCAACCATACGAACGCTACCTCACATTATAGAAGATTCCCCTTCTAGAAACTTTGTGAAACCTCTTTCCTCTTTTAGCTTTGGAAAGTCACTGCACCCTGCCTATATAGCAGCCTATAGAAATCCCATGGGCCAGCTATAGAGCAGCCTGTGGAAATCATGGATTTTTGCACTGTGTAATATATGCAGCCTGCGGACCCTTTCTAAAAAGTAGCCTTGTAGAGGAGGAAAGAAATTACTTTTCTCAGGCAAAAAGTCATGTTGGGAGCCTGACCACATGTTTGTGAAATCATCATTAGGGTGACCAAAATAATGTGTAACACTATTTGATTCCCATATGCTATAGTCAATGAAGAAAAGGGGATTATTTTGATTATTTGATGTAATTGGGGAGAAAAAGGTTATATTTCTAAAGTGACATTAAATAATTAAGTTAAAAAGGTTATAAAGTGACTTTGAGATTAATACTTAGGAAAACCATGTGATGTAACTTTAATTATTTAAGTAAAAAGGTAAAAGGGTCATCCAAAAGGGTAAAAAATTCATCAAAAAATGTGAGGGATAAAAGAAATATGAGAGCTCATTATCTCATTATGTTGATGATTATTGATTTGATTTGGAGAGATCTTGGAACCTTTGGGGGTTTGGAATAAACCCTAGTTGGATTGGTTTCGGTGGTAAAAGAGTCCACCCTAGCTAATCAGGTTTTGGTGGTGAAAGATTCCAGCCTAGCCATTAATTGGGAAGCCCATCTAGGTCTTCCATTTGGGTTTCACTGTTGAGGAGTTTGATCTACCTTTTTCCAATATTTTGGGGCTTTGTATGTAATATACCTCCTATTGGTTGATATATATTATTACTCACTAATATAGGACTCTAGTGATTTGTATGGCTTGGAACTTTTGTCAAACACTCGATAAACAAGCCCAAATACCCATCTAAAACCCTCTAGTAGTTGTTGTAGTGTTTTGTTTGATGTATGAATTTTGTCAAACACTTTGTTATCATACTCCAACCCAGTGTTAAACCCTTATTATTTTTTATAATGGTGTGTTTGCTAGTTTAGGTCTCCAATATGTTTTCAATGGACAATAAATGAAGTATATAAATCATATACAAACAACAATACAATAATTGAAAAGTTGTCAAACAGTTTGCTCACAAACATACTAGTAATGGTTTGTGTGTAATTAAAATATTTGTTGATAACTTACAAGGACATCCATATCATATCCCAAAGTATTTATTGCATTGATTGTTAGGATAGATGAAATACATAGCAAATATCTACAAATCATATAACAAAATTGGTATGGAACATGGTTTATAGATTTATGTTGAGAGTTGCAAGTCTGTAGATGAAGAAATCAACCCAGCAAAATTTATGTGACAACCTAGAAATTAATTGATAGGAATGTAGGTGACAATCACATGTTTCATGCCTCCAAACAACAACAACTCATCCCCTATCTCAATAAAAATCATCCTTTGCTATAGGAACTTGGCCAACAACCAAAATATTAGTCCCAACAAGTAGAAAATCAGCCCCAACAAGTATAACTCATCCCAGATCTAAAGGAACTCGCCCAGACAAGGAAAAATCATCCACAACAATAGTAAACTCAGCCTTTGGTCAATAAACTTGGTCTTATCAACTCTATAGCATCCCCATAAGGGAAAATCAATCTATTCTTCTAAGGAATACAACCCCTTGTCCAAGTAATGCACCTCCTTTTGAAATAATACGACCCTCATCTAATGAAACTCGACACTGTAATGGAAACTCAGCCTCTATCAAGTAGAAACAACTACATGTTGGTTGTGGAGCCTGATTATCTTCCTGATGCAGAGGTTCTTTGCTTTCAGCCGTGTCTATACCCCATGAAGTATTTACACCCCAGAAGTATGTACACTCTTCCACGCGGG
>JZKD02S1673236.1:108288-129819 GCA_000966675.3 Picea glauca
AGGACAACCTGACCATGGCACAAAATCGCATGAAACAACAAGCAGATCAACATCGTAGTGAAAGAAATTTTGAAGTAGGGGATTGGGTGTTTTTAAGACTACAACCATACAAACAAATGTCCCTCAATAAAGCCAAGAATGATAATAAATTATCACCAAAGTACTATGGCCCTTATAAGGTGTTGCAAAATATTGGTACGATGGCATACAAATTGGAGTTTCTTGCATCTTCACGAGTACACCCAGTTTTCCATGTTTCATGCATAAACAAGGTTATAGGCGACAAGATCCCAGTTCAAACTGTATTACCAGAACTTGACGAAGAATGAAAAATCATATTGGATATTGAATCCATCACTGACACAAGAATTCGCCAGTTGAGGGATAGATCCATTTCAGAGTATCTAATTAAATGGAGGAAACTACCGGCTGAAGATTCCACTTGGGAAGATGAGTCTTTTATATAGAAGCATCTAGAGTTACTCAAGAATTACAGAAAACACTTGTCTCAAGGGGAGGGGCATGTTAAGCCATAATATTGGCTCATTACCCCTTAATTGGGGCATATTACATTAGTAATGTTATTTTATTTATGTCGAATTTATTCCATTAGTTGTAATTATACCTCCTAGTCTCCTATATATAACAAGGAGACATTTTCATTTGGAATCATCTTCTACTTGAACATTTATGTGGGGTAAAAGGAGGTTGCCCCCTCGAAGAGGCTTATTATCTGAAATTATCTCTTTTTCAAGGCGTTGAGTACTTATTTTGAGGTTTTTCTATGCTATATTGATATTTGGTTCTTAACACATTCTTTTTCTTTAACATCTCCTCTGTTGTTTTTACATTCGAGGGATCATACCTAATCTTGAGCACCAACTCCTCTAAGGATTTTATTCTATTATCATTTGCAAAAGAGGATATTTTTTCCAGCTTCAACTAGGTATGAACATTGTTTAGAGATACCTATAATTTTGCAGATGTAGAGGAAGCATGGGCCAATGTGGAGAAAACCATTTCTCTAGTCTGTCTTTGCAGATCCATCTGGTCAGTTGGATGGACTTGTTTGGTGTCAAAAAAAATATTTGACCTTTTGTATTCAGTGATCTCTTTGGGTTGAGGCACCTATGCTTGCAGAAATGCTAGATGCATTCTTCCTTTCTCTGTATCAAAAGCTAATAACAGTCTGTGTTGTGTTGTGGACGTTTTCTTCCAGAACTGAGTGTAAGTGTTGTTGGTCAGCATCTAGTTTTTCTTCTTGATCAAATCATATTTTTGAAAATGTTCAGAGGTACAGATCCCTGTGGAGTTTGGGTGGTCATAGTTATATCTATCTGCTTCTTTGAAAAAGAAGTGGACACCACCTGATGTTTTTCCTCAACCACTTTGGCAGAGTGGGGTTCTTCCTCACCAAACATGTGTAGTATGAGTGATTTTAGGTCTTTTACTGTATACTTGAACATCCTTTGCTAATACTTTAGTGATTGAGGGAGAGGCATCCTTCCTTGGCCTTTTTTCCCTTAGTACCTGTGGAGTGGTAGTCTGTGAGATAGTGACTGAAAAAGATTCATGTTGTTAAATATCTACCAGGGTGTTTGCCTCCCACTCTGTCTGGTTCACATACTTTTCGATCTTTGGTTTGAGGGTGTGAGGATAAGGTGAACTTTTGTTTTTAGATCTCATCTCTATAATGATCCCACTTGGATCATAATGCCAAATGAAACTGGTGTTGAATTTCATTTCCTTTAATATTTTATCCGCCTCTTCCCCAACAACTCGATTGTTGCAGATAAATGGTCCTATTTTCCCTTTCATCCTCATCTACTATTTTTTCTTCATAGACACAAAATGAATGTCATATGAATTTATCATCTGGCGAATATACTCCAGTACAAATATCCGAACAGGCAAATACTTGGGAAATTTTTATGGAGCTAGCTCACACCCATACACTCTGATCTCTGTGTGATTCTGATATAGGAACTAGTCCCCAGTCTTTGCGAGATCCGAAAGGTGTAGAAATCTTTGGATCTCCTCATTTATCCTCAGCTCTGGTCTTCCACTGAGCATGCTTACCACTGGGTGATAAAACAACTCAATAAACTGTTTAAAACTGAACTCGATAGAGTTCCTTTTGAGAAGTGAAGTCCATAAGGTTACTGCCTGCAGTTTTTCGTCCTGGTCCATTTTCTACATCAGAAAGGAAAATTTGTCAGTTTGATAAAACATAAACATGTAGAACAGTATTGAAGAATACCGGAACATGCCTTCTGTGGGTAAATTTGACAGTTGCTCGTGCAGGTTTTCGGCCAAGAAACCGTTGTAGTTGAACTGGATGGAAACCTTCTCTTCAGTAAAGAAAATGGACACAAAACCTAAGATAGGTTCATCCACCCATTCATCCGAGAAGTAACCGAGAAAACAACACAATGATGAAATAATCTGGTTTCCCCTTACTGAAAATATGGAGGAATGGTAAGGGGGATTTTTCTTGGGAAATTGGGCGTCTTGCGGGAGGAAAAGCTCAAAGATTTGTGCTCTTCGGGGAAAAGGCAGGTTATAATACATTTATGTCAGAATTTCAATGGTGAGGGGAGAACGGGGTTCATCTCTAGGTACCTGCATCATTTGATCAATGGTCTCGGGTGTAATAGAGAAAAATATTTCTCCAGAAGATGATATTATGGCCCTCTGAGCCGAGAGGTAGTGTGCTTGGAATTTGAGGGAAAATTCTGGAAAATGGTGGACTTGTGGAAAAATATACAGAGGGATATTTGACTCCCAGAGACCAATTTCATCGCTTTGATCGATGAATGTGTCTTTAAACCATGACTGTAACTCAACGAAATTGAAGTCACACTAGGTTTCTGAGATTAAATCATTTTTGTCTGCTAATGGAATCCGATCGAGATCAATAGGAGGTGGGAGGAAAGGATTTTCCTCAACATTTGACTTTTTAGTTTTGGGTGCCATTGATTTCCACTAGTACCTGCACATTGAACACACATTAGTAGGTAAAAAAGGCTATGGCTAAGTGAATTGTTGAAGAAGAGAAGGAAAATGAGTCTCCGGTGCACGAGAGTATGAGCAGAATTTGAATGACGGAAACAAGGTTGGAATTTAGTGAACGGGTATCCATTGGACGAAAAGGACAAGTCAGGAGAATAACGGGTATGTAGCCAATAATAAATGGCCAATGGGTCTTTTAGAGCGTGAGGGGGTAGGCCAAGGATGTCTGACGTGTGTACCCGGACAATGTGGAGGGTGGTGATTGGGAGGTAAATGAGTGAGGTATGACCCATAATGGTTAGATGGAGGGGACATGCTGACGGGGTCACGATATGGTACTTGTGAGGAGGGTTTTTGGGTGTGACATCTCGAGGCGGTGACGGTAATATTGGNGCATTATCGGGGCGACCGTAGATCTGAGCGCACAAGTTAATCGCCATTTCAGACCCCCCCCCCCTCGTTAAAGGGTCTGGAAAATCATTTGAGTCATATATCTGAGCACCAATAGCTCAGTCATAGATCTCGACACATTCTTTAATCTTCAGGTGCACTTTAATTCATGAGGCAAAACTTAGGCTTAGTGGATTTTTGTGGGTTTGGTGTGCTTCTTCCCTAGTTTTTATCACCACGGGGTTAGGAAAGCACCTAAAACATCATAATCATACATTTTCTTCGACCACCATTCAAACTTTATTGAAAGAAAAGTTGGCTAGCCTATGTCCTATCCTATCTACCTACACCTTTAGCCCAGATTAAACTGTTGGACTAAGAGATTACTCTACCCTAGGGTTATTTGACCAAGATTAGATAGTTTGATCAAATTTATTCACTAGCTAACCTATCTACTTGGCTAAGATTAAACAGTTTAACCAAGCTTATTCATTACTCCTATCAACATCAATTCAAAAGGACCTGACCATGTTTAAATAGTATGGATCAAGCCATTGTTATTGCATGGGCATTTGTTCATTTTTTCTTTTATGCCCTTTATTCTTTTTCTTTCTTTTCTTTTTCTTTTGAAAATAATTTGCATGAATGAAATATTATTTGCAAGATAAAAAACATCAATAGTGAAAATTTTCCAGTCACCAGATGATCCTATAAATTATAGGGTGATAACAGCAACTCCACCTAGGGATGGTACTCTCCTTGTGAAGTGCCAAGAACCTATTTTCTAATGTCTGCAAAGGTTTTCCTCCATTTACTTTATTGCTGCTATCTTTTTTGTTTTTATTTTGGAAACTCGGTGGCATTGATCAGTGGCTCAGGGCCTTCACTACGGGCTTCAACCATCTGATTTGTGTCACCCACATGAAACCTTGAATGAAAAAGAAATGGTGTGTACAATGAAAAGTGGATTCATGAGATCTCTATTGGGGAGGCAAGTAATGCTTCAACATCCTACCGTTAACTGGTCCACCTGGCAGGTCTATCCCATCACCGTTTTTGAGCAAAAATGCATTATTTCCTCTGAATGCCTGAATGATGTAAGGTCCTTTCCATAAAATATCAAATTTTCCATGTTTTCCCTTATCCTCATTTCTGGAATCCCATTTGAGGACCAAGTCACCTAACTCAAAATCATTGTTGGCACAAAGGCAAACCTAGGGTTCAGCTCCAAGAACGCACCAACAAGCCCTAGCTAATAGCCCTTTCGGCAACACCTACGAAGCAGATGCAGTCTCACCCAAAGAAACTATGAGGGGGTTGCAGGATAGAGATGTCTACAACTAGGGGAATATCAATTGGTTCTTATTACAACAACAACATAACATACATTTACAATTCAACTAGCTAGATCTATCCTTCACATCTATAGATCTGATCTAATACAATGATGCAGATAACAATATAACAACAACAGAGCTCAAAGAATCAATCACACACACAACAACAGATGTACGTGGTTCACCCTCTCTCTAGGGCTATGTCCACAGAACTGTGCTTATGATATATTAAGATAAAGCTTACAGTTTTGATCTGCACTTTTGGCCAACAGATCCTTTCTCTTCTCTCTCTCCTTCTCCCCTTCCTGTGTACCCAGCTACAGGACTTGATCTCCACACCCAGTTGAAGATATTACAATACCAGAAGGCTCTCTCTCACAGCACTTCTCTCACCCCTAATATAATATTCTCCCAATGAACAATAATCAATAACAAGGCAAAGCCACAGTACCGACTTGACCTAGGTCCTCTCGAACTCTATTTATACATTATAATCCCTCACCAACAGCCTGAGGCCAAAACCTAGGTGTCAAAAACTCTAAACCCATTCTTTCTGAGCTTCGCCAGCCTATCTTTCCTTCTTCATCTTGCAGTGCTTCAAGGCATCTAATGCTGGATTTTTCCACTTCCTAAGTCATCCTTGGTCCATCTTCCTTGTTGATCTATCATCCTTGATCTCCTCATCCAACGGCTTGATTTTTTGCACTTCGCTCCATCTTTTCTATTCTTTTGCTCACTTTGACCCAGTGATAGTCACTGTGTCTCTCGCGAAGCTCACTTTTTACCTTTTCTTCCTCATTCTTCACTTCCTTCCATAACCAAGGGCCAACAGGCCCCCAACACTCACCTATGACTCCTCTCGAGGCACTTGAGATCTGATCCTCTTCTTTTACTTCGAATTTCGACTGTGCAGTGAAACCCTTGCTTTTTGCTTTATGCCTCCTTTCCATCCTTGTGTAGACTGTCTCTTTTGTGTCTGGTACCCAGTTTCAAGTGCACTTGGTACCTAGACCCTTTTCTTCTTGATTCTAGTGAGAACTGCGAGGTAGTTGGTTGTCATAGTACAACTTCAGTCGACTCCCATTCACCAAGCCTTCCTTCCAGTATCCTTTCAATGTCTTCAGTTGTGTAGCTCCTCCTTCTGTAACATAGGCAATCTCATATGGTCCTAGCCAATGCGTTCTGAACTTCCCATGGTGTTTGATAAGCTTACTATCATATACCAGTACTAAATCACCTTGCCTGAATATATTCTTCTTGATGTGTCAGTCATGATAGGCCTTTTCTCATTCCTTCTGAATTTGTTGATGGAATCCTGCAATGAATCTATCTTCTTCTAGTTCGACCAACTGTGCTAGCCTCTCATGAATTGCACCAATATCATCCATGTCTATAAATGCAGTAATTCTTAAGCTTGGTACCAAGTACTCCATTGGGACAATAACTTCAAGACCATAAACCAACTTGAAAGGGGTCTGCATGGTTAATTTCTTGCAAGTGGTTCTATAAGCCCATAGTACTGTTGGTACTCTTAAATCCCAGTCATCCATGTTCACACTACAAATATTTGTCAATGATGTCTCCAAGATCTTGTTGAATGCTTCAACCATTATGTTTGCTTGTGGATGATAAGGTGTACTCTTCTGATGGTGGACTACAAATTCTTCAATTAGGGCTTCAATTGTCTTATTAATGAAGTGTGTACCTTGATCATTCATAAGGACCTTAGGGAATCCAAACCTAGTTATCATGTAATCAAATATAAAACATCCAGCTGTAGCTGCACTACAGTCCTTGACTGCTCTTGCTTCGGCCCATCTAGTCATGTATTTTGTCGCAGTGATAATATACCTTGCTTCGGTGCGCTTCCCTGGTGGTTTTATAGGTCCCATGAAGTCAATGGACCATTTTTCAAATGATTGTAGGGTCATCTGTGATGCTAATGGAATATCATCTCTTCAGGATGGTTTTCCAACTCGTTGGCATACATCGCATGCTCTGGCATATTATTTAGCATCTCTGTGTAACGTAGGCCACCAAAGGCCATCTCACAAAACCTTCTGCGCAATTGCTTTTCCTACGTAATGTCCTCCTGCAATGCCTTCATGAGATTCTTTGAGGATCATAGGGAATTCTTCCTCCATCACACATCTTCTTAGGATCTCATCAGGTCCCATTTTATATAGCTGACCAGCTATCAGTGAAAAATCTGCAGCACACACCACTAGATGTTTCTTCTGTGGAATTGTGTACTCGGCTGGAGCCATTCCTATTGACAGGAACTAGACTATGTCTGTGAAGTCGTCATCAATATTTATAATGGTGAGCAGTTGTGCATCTAGTAGTGTATCCTCCAGACTGGTAGGTTCTTCGCCATTCTCCAACCTCGACAGGTGGTCTGGGCCCTTATTCATTCTTCCTGGCTTAACTATGATCTCAAAATCATATTCTTGAAACAGGATAAGCCATCTATAGATTCCCCCCCCCCCCCAACACTGGCTTGTTGACTAGGTACTTCAATGCAGAGTGATCAGTAACATTTTAAAGTGTCCTCCCAACAAGTAGTGTCGGAATTTCTGCAATGCATACACCATGGCTAATCCCTCTCTCTCTGTAGTAGTGTAATTGATTTCAGTTGTAGATAGTTTTCTACTGGAAAATGCTAATGGATGGTCAATGTCACCTTCTCTAGGTTATGCTAGTACTTCTCCTAATGCAATAGAAGATGCATCAACATGCACATGAAATTCCTTCCTCCAGTCTGGAAAGACTAGAATGGGCGCAGTGACCATCTTTTGTTTTAGTGTGTCGAAGCTCTACTGGAATTCGTCTGTCCAACCAAACTGATAGTCTTTCTTTAATAAATTCTCCATTGGCACAGTAATCTGAGCATACCCTTTGATAAATTTCTTGTAATAGCCAGTATTTCCTAGTGCAGTGTGCAGTTGTTTGACTAATGTAGGTGGTGGTAAATCAACTATAATTGCAATTTTGGATGGATCCACCAACAATCCTTGCTTTCATACAATATGACCTAATAATACTCCAAATGGTGAGAAGAAGATGCACTTCTTCAAATTCAAAGCAATTTGACACTACCTGCATTTATCCAGCATTAGCTGTAGACATTCAATATGATTTTTCAACAAACTAAAAATAGTTCAGTCATTGAAGTATGCTTCTAAAAACTTATGCAAAAATTATTTGAATGCTTCAACCACCACCCTGGAAAATATGGCTAGGGCATTCTTCAATCCAAATCGCATTACTGTATATTGGTAGGATCCCCACTCTGTGGCAAATGTGGTCTTATGACGGTCCTCCTTGGTGATGCGGATATGATGGTATGCTGAAAACCCATCTGTAAAAGAATATACTTCTTGGCCTCCCACATTATCCAGCACTTCATCTATGAAAGGTGTAGGGAATGGATCATGTAGACAAGCATCATTCAGCTTCCTGATATCTACGCAAATTCTGATCTCACCTGTCTTCTTATCTTGCACTACCATGGGGCTAATCCACTCCGACTCTTCGACATGTTCAATAATCCCTGCTTCTAGCATTATGTCAAGCTCAATCTTTATTTTTTCCTTATATTTCAGGTTCAATCTATAGGGTCTTTGCTTGACTGGATTTGCATATGGTTTCAAAGGTATTCTCATTTCACCCATAGGTCCTTTGATTCCCTTCATATTAGTGAACTTGGTCGGGAACAAGTCCTGATACTCGTGCAGTAATTCTGTGATTTTGTCAGTGGTAGTAGCGTCCCAGTAATCTCCAACATTGGCAAGATTTGGTGTCTCCTCTGTCCCGATATTGACTTTCTTTATCTTTATCGGTTTTCCAATGAATGGTAGTTCAACTCCTGGTCCTTCCACATCTCTCCGACCTTCTGTTTCTGTGATATTCACCTTCCTTTGATCATCGTCTTCGTCGGCATTGATGTTGTAGCAGGTCTACAGTTTCTAGAGGGGCGCAATCCATTCATCCTATTCTTGCTCCAAAGGGAGGCCAGATGCCTCCTTAAATACTTTATGTCTCACCATCTATAGTGCTTGATCTATAGAAGGAAATTCACTGTCAAACAAAAAGGTGGTTATAAAATTCTGGATCATACCTTCCCATTTTAAAGTGACAAGGTGTAGCTCTGCTTGAAGGTATCAGTTAATTGGGGTGGTATCTAGCGTATCGACGAATCTGTGTACCCATTGTTCTCTAGGAATGTCACTCCAGGCCTTTTCGCAGCTTTGTACATGATCCTTTGGGCAGCTTCGACCTGTGTATCATGCTTTGCAGCTTCCTACTTGTGCTAAAAACCACGTTGTCATAAAAGTTTGGCATTGTGTCCAGTCTGTAATATTGCTTTTATGTGTCCCCCACCATCTTGCTGGTGTGGCTTTCATGGCCTCATCCATTGCCAACAGCCTCTGTTGTGTTGATACACTTGTCTCAAATTCTGATAAGAAGTTTTCTAAGGGGTTCAGCCCATCAAATGTGGGTATATTACTCACTATTGTGCCAATCCAATGAACTTCTCTGGTTAGCCTAGCACATTTTATTGTATATACTTTGTACATCTGGTTCTGCCAGTTCTCCAATGTTTCTTCTAAGTCAGATGAACATGTATTGTCACTTCGCCAGCTTAGATTCTCGTCAGTTGCAGGGTTGATATAATCCTATTGTCTGGTCGTTAATTTGTAGATGTTTTCCAGTTCAAATGCGTGGTCCTCTTCTCTAATAGGTTTTGTGTATCATGGACCCTCATCTGGATCTAAAGGTGCAATGACCCTAAGGCCATCTTTCTCAAATGTCATGCGTCTTTTCTTTAGATCAACAACAGTGGAATTGTCAAAGGCCCAATCAATTCCTAATAATGCAGGGTAAGGGCAGCTGTCATCAACAATTTCAATTACCTCAAATATGCAAAGGTTCTTACTCCATTGATGTCCACTAGGACATGCTCTAATTGTCCAAATGGGCTAACAGCTTGTTGATTAGCCATGCGAAGCCTGATAGGGGAATATATCAGTTTGGGTTTTCCCATCAATGCCTAAGTTTGCTTCGTCATGACATTGACCTCTGACCCTAAGTCGAGGACCACATAGTCTATCTCATACTCTCCTATCTGAGCATTCAAGTGTAATTCTTTATTTGTCCTTCTCCTTTTTCCAATTTGGTGCACTGCTCTATTCAGTAAGGGGTCTATTTTTCCTATTCATACTGCTTGATTAAATCTTCTAAGTCTTGTACAATTCCTTTGTCTTGAATCAACTTAACACAAGTGTACAAGAATTCCATGAGCTTTCTTCCCTCTTTCCCTTCTGTTGGTGATGCAGACAGATCAAACGCCTGAGGCATGCCATATTCTTTGATTCCTGGTTGTCTCTTTGATGAATATCCTTGATCTCCTTTGAACTCTTTCCTTGCCTCCTCGAATATCTGTCTTTCTTTCTTAGCATCAAATGTTGGGGTCTTTTATGTAGCCTTCTTGACTCCATGGTCATTTTCAGTCTTTCCTTGGGCTTCTCTGTCTTCTCTTGTAGCAACGCCTCCTCGGGTAATAAAAGTGACTCTAGGGTATGCTCTGCTAGCTTCAGCATATATCAGTTGTACTTGTGGGTTCTACTAGGATCCTCGTCTTTCCTGAAGTTTAGCCAGCAGCACAGGGCATTCCTCTATGACATGCTCGAAGGAGTTACAGTAACTACAGGTTGTGCAGGGATTCTGACAATCCCTTGCTAAATGTCCTGGCTGCGCACAGTTGTAACAAATTATTTTTCCTCGGCCTCGGCTCATACCTCCTCCTCATCCTCATCCTTTGTAGCCACAATGAGGAGTGAAATTTCCTCTCCCCGGAGAGTTTTACTGTAGAGTGTTTCTCTCTTGTTGTACTTCACCTTGAATCTTGTATATTTCTCTTGATCTTTCATGCATGAGATCATAAGCTCTACAATCCCAATCATCATGCCCCATTGATTTACAAAATGTACAATACAAGTTTGTGGGTGTCTGGACATACTTCTTCATGTAGTATCACTCACCTGGGTGATGCCTATTTCTACATACATCACACCAGGGTAGGTTAACTTGCTTTAAGGGGATTGGTGCCCCTGATGCCAAGTACTCATGAAATAAGGGACAATGTTCCATATCATGGCCTTCAAATCTGCATCTCACACACCAGATATTTTCCCTTTTGTCTTTTCCCTTATCTTTCTTCATATCCTCGACTTGTAAAGGAAAACTAGTTAGCTGGCTCATGATCTGGCTAATGCCTAAGCTAGATTCAGCCATTGGTGTTGATTCAATCTTCATGGAGATATCCAAATATTCTACCTAAGATGCAATCTTCTGCTGCATCAAAGGGATCCTTATGTGTGGTAACAACGCAGTGATGAACCATTCTTTGTTCTGTTCATCGGGGATCTAGAAAGTTAATCGGCCTGTCAGGGTCTTGAATCTTTGGTCGAACTCCCAAACAGGTTTTTCTACCTTTTGTTTAATATCTTTTAGTTCTGTAATACATTGTGACTCTGACTTAGGTTTCTTAAACTCTACAATCAGCGCATTCTTGATCTCATTCAGGGGCTTAGGTTGTGCCAGTCCTTGGACAAGTTTCATGTACCAACTCAGTGCGCAGTCCCGTAGCATAGTGTTGAACTGGGTTCTCTTGATGGCTTCATCAGTGATACTTTTAATATTCCATACGGCCTCACATAGAAACCAATTTTGATCTGGATCTTCAAATCCATATCCTCTAAAGATAGGGAGTCTCATTTTATTTTCCATAGAGATGACTAGGGTTCTTGTCTGAGTAGATGTTGAGCTACTAGTAACAGTACTCTGAAGACTCTGGTGGTTCTGACTATTCTGATTGCTAAGTATTGTTGGGACAGTAGGAGGATTAATGTTACTTACTTCAGTGGTTCACACAGTTCTTGAGGTTTCTAGATCATTTTGGCACAGTTCTTCATCTTCCCCTTCTTTTGTTCTGGTGGGCTCTGGATGCTCTTCATCGATTAGATCTACCTCTTCTCCACTATAGAAACCCTCTTCCCCATAGTTTTTCTTAAACAAGTTCTCAAGGTGAACTCCTCGGAATACTTTCCCACTGCACATATGTCCTACTTCTGTGTCACTGTTGTTGTCTGAGATCTTTAACATTAGCCTTTTTAGGTCCAATCAATCTACTATATCTTCAAGATGTGGTTTTCATGCAAGAGCATCTTGATTCTTAGCTTCAGGAAGTGCAAAATTTTTCCTCTGGGTCCTTTGAAAAAGTATCTTTTGGCTTGTCTATATGATTATGTTCTGTAAACAACAAACTCAGTGATATACCCTCCAATGGTACTATCAAACCAGTGATCTACTTCTCTGGATACAATGTTGTCGACTCTCTTGACCTTCTAGATCAATGTTGGTGTCCAAACAATAGGAGGGATAGATCTGATTTCAAATTGTGTGTCAGCTAACCTGGCCAACCACTTGTGTAGCTCCTGGTGGATTCCTCCAAAGAAGATCTCGTGAATGTTGATGAAGATGTATCTTTGTAGCCAATCTTCAGTGCTTATTTTAGGGTTCTTGTTCTGGGCTTCAACGAAGTCCTTCTCTTGGTCCTCTATCCACTTCTGAATCTCTATCTTCAATGGGAACCACCTTGACATTCCCTTAAAAATATTCTTGTCTCGGCAATGGAACCATTTTTTGGCACAAGGGTAGACCCAGGGTTCAGCTCCAAGAGTGCACCAACAAGCCCTAGCTACTGGCCCTTTCGGCAGCACCTGTGAAGCAGATGCAGTCTCACCCGAAGCAGCTATGAGAGGGTTGTAGGACAGAGATGTCTACAACCAAGGGAATATCAAGTGGTTCTTATTACAACAACAACATAACATGCATTTACCATTCAACTAGCTAGATCTATCCTTCACAGCTATAGATCTGATCTAATACAATGATGTAGATAACAATATAACAACAATAGAGCTCAAAGCATCAATCACACACACAACAACAGATGTACATGGTTCACCCTCTCTCTAGGGCTACGTCCACAGAACTGTGCTTATGATATATTAAGATAAAGCTTACAATTCTGATCTGTGCTTTTGGCCAGCAAATCCTTTCTCTTCTCTCTCTCCTTCTCCCCTTCCTACGGACCCAGTTGTAGGAATTGATCTTTGCACATAGCTGAAGATCTTACAATACCAGAAGGGTCTCTCTCACAACACTTCTCTCACCCCTAATACAATATTCTCCCAATGAACAATAATCAATAACAAGGAAAAGCCGCAGTACCGACCCAACCTAGGTCCTCTCGACCTCTATTTATACATTATAATCCCTCACCGAAAGCCTTAGGTCGAAACCTAGGTATCAAAAACCCTAATTACCAAAACCCTAGGTGTCTACAACCCTAGGTCAACTTGACCCATTCTTTCCAGGCTTCACCAGCCTGTCTTTCCTTCTTCATCGCACGGTGCTCCAAGGCATATAATGTTGGATTTTTCCACTTCCTGAGTCATCCTCGGTCCATCTTCCTTACTGATCTGTCATCCTTGATCTCCTCATCCAATGAATTTCTTTTCAGCACTTTGCTCCATCTTTTCTGTTCTTTTGCTCACTTCGACCCAATGACAGTCACTATGTCTCCCACGAATCTCGCTTTTTACCTTTTCTTCCCCGTTCTTCACTTCCTTCCATAACCAAGGGCCAACAATCATCTTCTTTAGTTCTCTTGTCATAAATCCTTTTTATACCTTCTTGAATGACCTAAGTCTTGTTGTAGACTTCCTCTCTGGATTGCATTAGGTGGATCATTTGATTTATCCTTCACTGGAAATCATTTGGTTCTACTTGTACTTCCTACAATAGTTTCATGATCGGGACTCCTAATGAAAGGGGGAAAACTGCTTCAATTCCATACACCAACTGGTATGGAGGCATACCAATTTCTCTTTTGGTGCTTATTCTGTCAGCTCAGAGAGCAAAAACCAATTTATTATGCCATGATTTCTTATTTTCTTGCAATGTCTTTCTGAGAATGTTCACCATAAATTTGTTAGAGGATTCAACTAGTCCATTTCCTTGCGGATAGTAAGCCATTGAGTGTCCTAGAATAATGTGATATTGACTACAAAAATCTATGATCCTTTTGGATCTGAAAGCCGCTGCATTTTCAGCTATAATTTTTTGGGGGCATCCAAAAAGAGACAGAATGTTAGTTTCTAAAAACTTGATGATAACAAAGTCAGTAGCTTGCCTGCATGGCACAACCTCTATACACTTGGTGAAGTAGTCAGTGGTCGTGAGGATCCACTTGTTTTGGCCCGAGGAGGACGGATGTATTTCACCAATGAGGTCTAGATCCCATTGTTGGAAAGGAGATTCAACTGAGATGGGTTTCATAGGGAGTGGAAAAACCTTCCGTTTACCTTAAAAAATCTAGCACTTGTGGCAAGAAGTAACCTTCTGGTGGATGTCCATGAATAGAGTAGGCCAGTAGAAACCAACTCTCAGAATCTTGTTAGCTATGGTCTTCTAGCTCAGGTGCCCACCACAGTCTCCTGCATGAAAATCTTGAATAAATTTGTGAGCTTCATCTTTTAACAAGTAATTAAGAAAGACACCACCAGGATGTTTCCAATAGAGATTTATTTCTAGAATACAAATTTCAATGCTTTCAATTTAATAAATCTGGCTTTGGTTTTAGTCAAACCAGGAGGATCCTGTAAATTTTGGAGTACAAAAATGAGGTCTACATACCAAGGGGAGTTTAAGAATACCTCTTTTATGTTTGGAGTCGCCTGCTCTTTTGGTCCGTCAATTGCATCCAAAACATTAATATGTAGAGCATGAAAATTAGACTTAGCCATTAGTTTTGCCAAACCCTGTCCTTTTATTAGTTTAGTAGGTTTTATCTCAATGTTGTATTCCAGAATAACCAAAATCCATTTTCGTCTTCTACCATCCGTATTATCCTGGGTCAGGATATCCTTAACCACTACTTTGAAACGTATGTAATCATGTGAGAATGAAGAATATAGACTCTGAAGTCCTTTATGGCTTTCACCAAAGAGAAAGCTTGCTTCTCCATTATGTTATAATTCAACGTACCATCCCTCAAAGATTTGCTGAAAAATGCTATGGGTTGTTCGTACCCTTCAGGGTTTTTCTGAAGTAGCACAGCTACTATGGTGTGTTCGGATGCAAAAGAGAAAAGATAAAAGTCTTTGGTGTAATCGGGGCTGATCAGAACTGGGGCTTGGGTGAGTGCACATTTCACCTGCTCAAATGACTGTTTGGATTCAGTATTCCATTTAATTTTTATGTCTTTTTTCAACATATTAGTGATGTTCCTAAGAAGTTCGGCCAAATTTGGTATGAACCTTCTAAGGAAGTTTATTTTGCCAATGAAAGATTGTAGTTCTTTGAGATTCCTAGGGTGTTCCATCTTCTGTACGGCTTCTATCCTGTTGGGGTCTATCTTAATTCTATCTTTTGAGATTATGTGTCCCAGCAGTTTTCCTTCATCTAACCCGAAAAGGATTTTCTTAGGATTTAATGAAATCCCAAATTTCCTGCACTTCTCAAACACACACCTGAGGTGGAGTAAATGTTCCTCATCAGATTTGGAGTAGATAGTCACATCATCCAGATAAACGACTATAAATCTTCTAGTCTTGTCCACAAAAGCAATGTCCATTGCCCTTTGAAAAGTAGCCCGAGCATTCATCAGACCAAAAGGCATCTTCACGTACATGAAGGTTCCCTAGGGTGTGGTAAAAGTTGTCTTCTCTTGATCTTCTGGGTGGACAAGAACTTGGTTGTAACCTGAGAAACCATCTAGTAAGAAGATCCTACTAGACCCAACCACCTTTTGTAAAATATGGTCCATTTTGGGAAAAGGGTAATTGTCTTTGAGGGAGACTTTGTTCAGATTTTTGAAATCTATGCAAAGTCTGATCTTGCCAGTTTTCTTCATGGTAGGAACTAAGTTAGAAACCCATTTGGAAAATCTCAAGGGGACTATTATCTTTGCATCATACATATTTTTTATTTCTTTCTCTATTAGGGGTTAATTTCAAATTGTAAATAATTCTGGATTGAATGCATAAAAAGTATTGGCATGTGAACAAATGACAATGTTTAGAAGATTACCCACTTATTTTCACTAAACTTTGAGAATGTTTTGGGGGAATTTTTTTTTATGATATTTAAGCTTCCTTTGTCAATTAATAGAACCACATTTACATTTATTTAATACAAATAGAATGGGATGTACAAGTAGCGACCACTAGCACTAACAACACTAGCACTAACAAAAGTAATAAAACTCATAAAATCGAGTTGGATTAAGTTAAAATAATTGCAAGTATAAAAAATAACCATGTCCAAGATGTTGCAATGCCTTGAGCCTGATACTTAAAACAATAAACAAGAATCCATGCATCCAAAATGGGATCACCATGATCTTCAATGCAAGGCCCAAATAAGTGGTAGTAGAAGGATCTTTAGTCAAGGGGTCCCCACCATCACCAGCCTTGGGAGGCTTTGAAAACTTTAAGATAGCAAGGTCCATGGTCAAAATTTTCCTTATTTTTGTAGCAAGAGTGAGGGTCATTCTACTCCCCCACTCTAACCTTTCTCAAAATGATCTACCAACCCGATGCCAATCCCCCTACTATGACAGGGTTGATGCAAGCATGGAGGGGACATGTGGCTCGTAACTCATAGTGCATGGGGCCTTCCCCAAAAATTCAAAAGTTGTTTTGAATGATCCATTTCCATTCTTATTTTCCAAATTTTCATAATAATCTACAAGAACAATGATCTAGGTGGATATTGGTGGCCATCCACATATTTCAACTGGCTCCTCTTGACAGTTTTTAGTTCAACATGTTTCTTTGTAATGATGACATTTCTTTGTAATTGTGAGTTCTTCACTTCTCGGGATATCCTGAAACCCTACACAACATCCACATGGATATTGGTGGCTATCCACCTAATCCAATTGGCTTATTTTGGAATTTTTTATGTCAGTACATCTTTTTGTACTTCCAAGGTCATTTTGGGACCCTAAACAGTGATTTTTTTGGATTGCCATAGTCAAATTGTAGACAAAGTAAAATATTGATAGCATAATGTGTAGTTCTTGAAAATACCTTTCTAATGGGATATCACACACCTAAAACAAAGGTCGTATGCAAAACTTATGACCCCGGGAAGTTGAGGTACTAACTTACCCATCGAGGCCCACATAACTTTTGGTGTTTCATCTCCTAGGGTTAGGTTTTTGGATGTCTAGGGTTTTGGAATTCATAAGTAATGTTAAAAAGGCCTTTAGAGCCTCATTGTAATCATTCAGCTCAGATGGATGTGCGTAGCAACCACATCTCTTCTCATAGATATCTACCACCATTCGAGCAAGTTGTTTTCAGTTCTACAGTTTTGTAGTTTCAGACTATTTTATTTATTCAATAGAAGTTATTGTTCATTGGATATTTTTTGTTATTATTCATAACTCAGTGTTATTGTATTCAGTTTGTTATTCATTTTGTTCTACTCATAAATCTAGATCAGTGGCATCAAAGCGGTATGCTCTTCATTTATTTTTCTTTGTGCATGTTCCCAATGAGACATGGGGACAAGAAGTTGGGACTCAAACCAGTTGAGCATTTGCAAGATCGGTCGCGTCAAACCTGACAAAAACTCATGGGGAAGAGAATAAATATGATGGGGTAGGAGATCCTTTTAAATTGTTTCTCGAGGAATCCCTTGCATGACAAAGGAACAAAATGATGGACAACTTTGCATAGATCCTTCGATGGATGCCCATAGGAGATTCATCTTCATCAAGCGGCCATGCAACCCCCTTCAAGGTACAAGTAAATTTTGATATTGCATTATTTTAAGGACTAATAGATGTGGATGTTGTAGATAAATGGTTGAATCTGCTCGAAGGGTATTTTTCAGTCCACAATTTTTCCGATAAGGAAAAGATTACTTTTGCACTCCTCAAGGTCATCCCCCATGTTAAGGACTGGTGGGATACTTACTCTGAGAAAAGGGCCATAGAGGAATCTTGAATATTTGTAGTCACTGCCACATGGGATTCCTTCAGGGATTCCATTAAATAACAATACTACCATGTTGGAATCCATGAGGACCAATACATAAGATGGACCACGCTATGTCAGGAAAGGGACCAGATAGTACCATATTTCACCAATATTCCAAATTGGGTATCAAAGACTCTGAATGAAATCTAGTGCTGAAATACCATGGTTGTCTACATAGATACACTCAAACATAAATGTATTTTCTGGACATTGCATGATTAGGTGCGGCTTATAGATATGTTGTCAAGATCAAGAAGAAATTTAAGAAAAAGAGGTGAGAGTTTGGATCTGCAAAATCCTCACAGTTGAAGTAGGGAAAAGGTGGCCCCAACCCACACAACAAGGGACAGAAAAGATATGGCCACTCTCACGACAACCAGTCCAAGATGCAACCCAAGAAGGGTAATGAGAAGTCGAAGAAGGACATGGGAAATTGGTGTGAGTACCATAAAATCCCTTGGCACAACATCAAAGAATATCACTCCAAGCAGTCACTGGTGGCCGAGATGAAATATTATGAGTCAGATGCAGATTCTGAATTCAAATCAAATCTAGAAGGAGGGAAGCAAATTATCAATATTGAACCCACCACCACTGTCGCTACCACAAAGTTCCAACCAAGAAAAACCAGGAGAACCAAAGGAAGGGGAATGCCTCTTTCACTCACAGATGTGGGTAAAGGGGGATCTGCTTCATTTCATTGTCGATAGAGGCAGTCAGAAGAACCTAATCTCAATAAAGGTCGTCAAGCAGTTGGACCTGTCGATGACACCGCACTCGCAACCCTACACCATCAGTTGGCTTTGCCAAGGAAGAGATCTTTGCATCAGCCAATAGTGTCATCTACCCTATCACATCAAGCCCTTCAAGGACAAGGTATTGTGTGATATTTCTCCCCTTGAAGTTTGTGATGTTCTTTTAGGTTAGCCATATTTTTGGAAGTGACATATTTTGTATGAGTCTAGACCCCACAGTGTTATTATTACTTTGGGTAGACAATTGTACAAGATACCAGAGGTAACGTCGCCTACTGCTATTTCTTTAATCTCTTCTAAGCAATGCAGTAAGGTCATTTCACATACCGGGAAGTTCATCTTCTTTATGATTTCTACTCACAGTAAGAAGAAGGTCACTGCCACATCCGTGAATTATACACAAAGCCTCTCTTTGAAGAAGAAGCAAGTGGATGAGATCCTGGAAGAGTACAGACACATTTTCTCCTCACCCACTGCGATACCGACGCACTGCCAATTCAAGCATCCAATTGATCTAACCCTCGATTCACCTCTAACTAATTAACTAGTCTATCATCACTCACTGATGGAAAAATATTAAATCAAGCATCAGATACAAGACCTGATTCAAAAGGGGCACATCAGACCCAGCTCCTTCCCTTGCGGAGGCCCAATTGTACTGGTGCAGAAGAAAGATGGGACTTGGCAGCTCTACAATGATTACAGAGAATTAAACAAAATCACAGTCCACAACTGGTACCCAATTCCCCGAATTGATGACCTTCTTGACCAACTCAAGGAAGCAAAGTTCTTTAGCAATATTGACCTAAAGTCTAGCTACCACCAAGTTCCCATCGAACCAATTGATGCATGGAAGAAAACTTTCAAATCTAAAGAATGTCTCTTTGAATGGTTTTTCATTCCCTTTGGCTTAACAAATGCACCAACAACTTTCATGAGGTTGATGGATGATGTATTGAGACCCTTCACCAACTCTTTTGTGGTGGTATATATGGATGACATCCTCATCTTTAGCAGAAATTGGGAGGAGCACATGCAGCATATTTGGGAGTTTTTTATCACTCTACGGCAGCACAAGCTATATGCCAACTTGGAAAAATGATTTGTTTGCATGAACAAGGTCCAATACTTGGGATACATTATTGATGATCATGGGGTACATATGGATCTAGCTAAGATCCAAGTCATCCGGGACTGGCCAGCCTCGACCACACTAACCGAGCTTCAAAGCTTCTTGGGACTTGCCAACTTCTACCAACGGATTGTGTTGTTATTCTCCAATATTGCATGGGCCCTCATCCATGTGACCAAGGGGAAAGGAAAATTTTGCATGGGGGAAGGCACAACAATAAGCATTTGATGATCTAAAGCATCGCTTGTTCTTAGATCCAATACTCTCCTTACCCGATCTGCAACAATCATTTGAGATTGAGACTGATGCATCTGATTATGTTGTAGGTGCAGTCCTCACTCAACATGGTCATCCAGTAGCATACCATAGTGAGACACTCTCAGATATCATTCAGAAATACCTCACCTATGACAAGGAAATGTATTCAATTGTGAAATCCTATTGTTAATGGAAACATTACATTCTGGGAAAGGAGACAATCATCACATTGATCACAAGCCTTTACAATTCATACAGACACAGGGGAAGTTGCAAAACGACCACCATCAAAAGTGGTCCACATACCTGCAACAGTTCCATCTCAACATCAAGTATAAGACAGGGATCACAAATCGTGTTGCTAACTTCCTCAGTAGACCTCCCATTAATGCACTCACCACCATGCTCCATTCATGTGGGCATGAGGCATCTGGGTAGCCCCAACTCTATCAGCGATATCCTAACTTTGCCACCACCTATCAGCTCTTGGGTATAGGCGTGAATGTCACCGATTTGCACATTCAAGATGGACTGTTATGCCATCTGGTCCATCTTTGTGTTCCTGCAAGTGAGCGTGCAAAGCTGATTTGGGTGGCTCTCTACAGTCAAATGGCAGGACATTTCGGCGTGGAGAAAACTGTGGTCGTTCTACAAAAACATTTTTATTGGCCAAAAATTTAATAGGATGTCAGCAAGTATATCAGATATTACAATTCCTGCACCATTTCCAAGCCATCCATCAAGAAGCAAGGCTTATACACCCCTCTTCCTACTCCCAAGAGGCCTTGGGAATTCATCTCGATGGATTACATGTCTGGCCTTCCATCCACCAAACAAGGAAATTATTATGTATTTGTGGTGGTTGATCAGTTTTCAAAGATGGCCATTCTCACAGCCTGTAAGAAGAGCATCACAATGACATATATTACTAAGCTCTTCTTCTAACGAGTGTGGTTCCATTTTTGGATACCACAGACCATCATCTCTGATTAGGGCAGTAGGTTCCTCGACACATTTTGGTCGAGTCTCTGGTCACTGTTGGACACCAAGCTCAACAAATCCATTGCCTTCCACCCTCAAACCGATGACCAAACAAAGTTTGTCAATTAATTATTGTGCACATCCTGCACATGTATAACTCTAAGAATCTGCGTACATGGGATGAGAGTCTTCCCTATGTTCAACACAACTACAATAGGGCTCTCCATAGCTCCACCAACCATAGCCCATTTCAGGTGGGGCTAGGATTCCAACCCTTGGGTCCCATTGATGTTGCACTACCTCTTGCAACCACACAGATAGAATCTTCCCATGTTCATTCTGAGGCCGAAAAATCCACCAGAATCATTGAGCGGATTCAACACATCTGCCAACATGTCCATGAGATTTTACAGAAAGCCAATGCTAAGTACAAGAATGTTCGACAACACAGGTATTCCAACAGAGGACGAACACCTTCAGTAACCACTCACATAACCAGATCAAAGATCAACACACCGATGTTTTCACGTGGTAAAACCCCTACG
>JZKD02S1673236.1:129829-146892 GCA_000966675.3 Picea glauca
TATTTAGTATAAATAAGGGTCGAGGGTATGAAAACCCTAGCTTGGAGATTATTGTAACAGAGCGTTGCTCGACTGGAGGTTGCCCCCTCGAAGAGGCCTATGAACATTGCTATCTAAATCAAAGTGTTATTTCTATTGCTATTTCATATATCATTTTTGTGTATTGTGAAGATTATGCTGGATATTTTACTATTATTCTGCCATTTCTAGCATTTCATTTCTGTTCTGCATATTTTATATATACGATATCTTGCATTATAATCATTCATCTCAGACGGATGCACGTAGTAGCCACATCTCTTCTTAGAGATAGCTACCACCGTTCGAGCAAGTTGTTTTCAATTCTGCAGTTTTACAGTTTTCAGCCTATTTTATTTATTCAATAGAAGTTATTGTTCACTGGATATCTATTGTTGTTCTCCATAACTATGTGTTATTGTATTCAGTATGTTATTCATTTTGTTCCGCTCATAAATCCAGATCAACCAACTTGACATATATCTTTCAATCAAATTTAGATTTACATATATATTTCAATTAAATTAATACAGTATCCACACACTTTACAATGCTATGTTATTAATTTACTTTCTAAAATGTTTTGTAAAACCATTTAATATATCTTTAAAAATTTGGTATATGTTATACATATATAAATTATATTAACATGCAACTAATCCCTCCAATTAATTTGTTTTAATGTCTCCTTTTTCAAAAATTCTTACCTCAAACATTATTTAGCATACATTAATTTCTCATGTAGATACACTAATTTCTCATGGGACTCGCGGAATATTGAGGAACCCTACAAATGATAAGTGAAGAGGTCTTTTTTTAATTAAAATATTTACTCTATCAGCACCGCTATGTTAACCCTACTTGATGAGTGACACTCTCTAAGAAGTTTGTATTCTCCTTTTCTTTAAGCACAATAAATAAACAATAGCATGGATTCCACCCAAGATTTTTTTAAATGTTACTTTTTTATAAATAAGCATGAAAGAAGGGTGGGGAGATTGCTTAAAGTTTTTTCTCATTTTTATAAATTAGTAATAGTTATAATATAAATAAATTTTTGTAGTATGGTTGCTCTTAAAAAACAAAATTCTTACTTGGGATGTCCTGCTTGCTCGCGGCTGGGAAGGCCCGAGTTTTCGTATTTTGTGTAGATGTAATTAGGAGTCTGTATATCATTTGTTTGTTTCCTTTCCTTTCACTCGTCAGGTCTGGTTTTTATTAGAAGGGATCCTAAAGACCAAGCTGACTTAGGAGGGTCAAACTTTTGATGATTGTCTCACGTCTTTTGATGATCAGTATCATTCCTATATTACACTCTGAGCAAATGTGTGTTGGTGCATATGGTTAAAAAGAAATAATATTCTCTTCAATTTCAGTTCGACGATCCCATAGGTGGTGGCCACAAAGGCGATGATGTGTTATAACACAAGTAAGGTATCACAGTTGGAAAAAACTACATCAAAGATCAAGACTCTGTCATGGCTTGAAAAGATTGTGGGATGGTTTGATGGCATTTTCGCTGGTGATGGTCAAAACAACGGTGTTGGTGGAGTCATTTGCATAAATCCAAACTACCTTATTAAATGGAATTTTAACACTGGAGCAGGTACCAACAATAGGGCAGAGATGATGGGAGTCTAGACCACCCTCCATTTATCAAAAGTCCACAATCTTCAGACTATTCAACTCATTGGGGATTTGAAGTTGGTCATTGATTGGTGCAATGGTAGAGGCAATATACATAGCCTGGTGCTGGAAGGGTGGAAAGATCGAATAAAGAGGCTTCACTTCCATTTTAACAGTTTAACTTTTCTTCATACCTACCGGGATTTCAACAAGGCAGCAAATGCTCTTTCCAAAAGAGTGCTCAAGGACCGAGATCACGATGGGAAGATCGTTTACGCCTCGTGGGAAAATAATGAACCAGGCCTCACTAGATATATCAAATTTTTTTAATCCCTATTCGATGCTCTTAGATCATATGGATTGAGTTTTTTGTTGTTTTGTTGTCATGGCTTTTAGCATTAGGGTATCCCATTTTGTAAGCAAGTGATTAACACTTTGGTCAAATGTTTCCTTTGCATATAGTTTCTATATGATGCTCGGAAGGCAAGTTTAGCTTACAATGGTTGTCACAACTTGAATTATGAACAACTTTTTTTGAAAGAAGTCGAACAGTGATGTAACATTTTATATTATCTAATATAAAGAGTAATTTTCTTGACTGAAAAATATGTATTTATATCTCGATTTCAAAATATTTGTCACACTACTAACCTTCCAAATCTTATAACTCAACAAAACTATGATGGTTTTGGAAAGCTTCTCTTAATACTTTCCGAGTACATAAACAAAATTCTAAAGAATTGCAAGTAATACCTTACCCTCTTAAGATCAAATAGAACAATTCAGTCTCAGTGAACTTTAATCATCATCATTATCATCATAACATAAATTTTCAATTTAATTAATAAAAATCTATTTTTTCACTTTTCTTACCTTTATTATTTTATAAAACCAAATCCTAAATTTACTATTTAAAACAAAACATTTTTTTCCGAAGAAAAAAAAACATAAATTTTGTTCATATTTTGATAAAACTTACATTCTAAAGAAAGCATGACAGCCATGCCTTTTTTACAAAATAAAGAGAGGGGCCCCCATCTGGAAACACCCAGTATCACAAGCACAAAACTATGCAAAAAAACAATTATCCTTATTTGGTATAGAAGGCAAAAAATGCAAAATGTTGCATAGACCAGATAAAATATATACAAAAAGAGAGGAGTAACAAATCTCCTCTGTGCCGATGTAAAACTATAGAATATATATCAGTTTTGAAAGAATCTACAAGTTGAGACATCAAAATAAAAATTGGTCAAGAGAGTAAAACCAGTGATACAATCTATCCAAAAAATCCACGGAGTTCCATGCAAGAAAAAGGATTTGAATTCATTGCCCGAAGCATGTAGTGAGTGAGCAGGAGAAAACTGAGAATGTATGGATTTTAATGTTGTGAAATAGGGCCGACCTGACAATTTTATTCAAAGAATGGTATGTGGTAATAAGAATAATTTGTTCGATCTCTAGTCTCTAAAATGTGCCACTGCCCATGAACCAAGAGAAGACCCTCCTTAGAGAGTTTGTCGACATCTTGATTTCTTTCTTTGTAGACATTTCAAATGGAGAAGTTTGTATAAGGATCCAAAATTATGAAAACTTGTGCAATAAGAGGTTGGAGTCTAATGTTGTGGCAGGTTTGAATTTTTCTTATCTAGTTGATGATCACCATTGAGTCTCCAAAGAGTTGAAGATTATTAATCCCTTTTTCCCCAGCAAAGGTAAGTAACAGTTTTAGGGCCATGATCTCAGCATAATTGTTGGATCCTGGTCCCAAACCCAATTTGAGCTTAAAATAGTGATACTCTGATAGAAAAAGCATTTCTCCGCCCCCATAGTGAGAACCCTCGTTTTTTGAAGAACCATCAAAGAAAGCCTAAGGCCTCGCTCTGTCTACTTGTTCTTCTATTATTTTTCTTGGTTGTGTGGCTTCTTTTTCTTGTGGGGAAAAGGAGAGGATGTTAAGTATTTGAACAACCGTGTGTTCAGGGAGGGATGCTTTATCCTTGAAATTAGAAGAGTTTCGGGCCAGCCAGATACCCCAGTTGATAAGCATAGGTAAATATTTTATATTAATATTTTTATGCTTCTGTAGCCAAGACTTCCATGCCACTTCAGTGGATGTTCCTTGCCACTTAAATTCCTGTATGAGAGACCTTGCGCATTCTACCTAGGTTTGATAGGTAAAAGGACAATCTAGGAACAAGTGTAATCTATTTTCCTCTGCACCTTTACATAAGGAACACCAACCAGGGCCTTCCAGGCCTCTCAACTTCATTCTATCCCAATTTGGGACCTTTGCATTGATCAAACACCACTAGAAGAGGTGTGCCTTAAGTGGGCATTTTACTTTCTAGATCCCTTTCCACCACCAGGTTGTATCAGGATGTAAGAGATCTAAATGAGTTTATGTGTATCCTTCTTTTGGGGTGTATAGTCCGAAGGGATTATGCTGCCAAAATAACTCATCTTCTTTATCAGTAATCCGGATGTGACCTAGTTTTAGAGATCTAGTATAGGAATTCCAAGCCTCCACAAATTCCTCGTCCAACCCCAACTGCAGAGACCCCTGCCATTCTTGCCCCCATACTATGGTTCCATTCATATCTGCAACTTGATCCAGGCGAAAAAAAAATCCCATGTCCTATCCAATTCTGAATTGTGTGTCTCTTCCCACTCTCCAGACTAGTCCTTGAATGATGTCAAGAAATGTTTTTAATAAGGATTTCCAAATAATTGGGCAGTTTTGGGTCTCCTTATTTGACCTTCTGATATAAACCAACACGAAATCTAGGACCATATATTTTTGGTGAACCACTTGTGTCCAAATAATTTAAGTGGTAATCAGTCTCCACCCTAACTTGGCTGCAAGTGCTTTTGAAAAATAGTGTATGTTTTTTAGATCCCATCCCCCTAGTAGTTTTTGGGTTGCCAAAGTTTCCCATTTTATCCAGAGCATCAAAAAAATTTCCTTTTTACCAACGCAAAGGAATCTAAAACATAGTCTCTTGATTTTTTCAAGAATTCCTTTAGGGACCTAGGCAAGTGAGACCCAATAGAATGGTATGGCTTACAAAACTATCTTTACTAATATTAGTCTCCCAACTCTAGAGAGCCATCTGAAGCTCCAAGATTTCAATCTCTTTTCCAATTTGGTTAACATCTAGACCCAATCATATTTCCTGTAATTGTTATGTTTTAGATGGAACCCAAGATATTTTATCCCTTCCTCAAATGGATTTACATCAAAAGGACAAAGATCCTTGTATACTTCTACCTCCTGATACTCCATAAGGTGAAAAGATATGGTGGATTTTTTTATCATTGATCTGCATACCTATGGCTCGACTAAAAAGGTATAGAATACTCTTTAAAGTCTCTGTGTCTCTCCTTTGGACAATGTAGAAAATTAACACATCATCCACAAATAGTAGATGAGTGAGTCTAAGAGTTTGTGAGAAAGAGACCCCTTGAAAATCCCCTTTGTGTTTTGCTTGCAATAAATCCCGATTGAGCCCTTCTACTATCATCAAAAAAATTAAGGGGGACAATGGACAACCTTTCCTGAGTCCTCTCTCTACTTTGAAAAAGGGTGACGTTGCACCATTTATGAGTACTGCAAAGGACATTGACATAATACAACTCATAATCCAATTTATAAAGGGGAGAGTAAATCCTAAATGAGTTAACAACATCCTCAAAAAAATCCAATTGACTCTGTGAAATATTTGTCTAGGAGGTTGTCCCAAAACCTTTGGCATTCTTAAGATGGGCCGTAGACATTTAAAATCATGAACACCATGCCAAGGTCCTCCACTCTAACTGTCATTCCAAGTCCAGAGGAAAAACCCAATGAATTTTCCAATTTAATGGATTTGGTCCTCCAACCCATCACAAAACCACCTAATCTCATAGAAGCATCCAACCCAACAAAACTCCAACCTATGAAAATATTTTTCCAAAGTAGGGACCACTAGGTTTGCATCCCCTAGTGTCTCCTAAAGCATGATGATGTTTGGTTGAGTAGACTCCATCAGCCTGTGGAGAGAGGATTTCTTTGAGGGGTTCACCAAACCCCTACAATTGAAGGAGGGAAAATTTATTTTGAACCCCCTCCCGGGGTTGGCATTTCTCTAAGAGCCCCTGTGATGGAAAGTTGAATTCTAGCTGCCATGTCAGTGTCTACCTGAGACTGAGATTTTGCTAGAAGAGATTTTCGCCCTCTCCCTTTACTTAAAACTATTGAAATATTGTAACTTCGAAGAATATTCTAATTATAATTGAGTTATTATTATAAAGATCAAATCCCATTTTGTGGATTGATTAAGTCAGGTATTGTAAAAGACCAAATCCCCTCTTGTGGATTGGTCAATTCATATTCATATAGTGGTATTTGAGAAGTTGTCCCCTAGGTTTTATTAAAGTGGTTTTAACCATTATTGGAAGAAGTCGACCATGCTTGGTGAAGAGACATAACCCTAGAACCCCCTCAGCTAGTATAAATTAGTGAGGATGGCACCTCATTGATTCACTCACTCAGTCACTCAACAAGTGTGCATATTTTGAAGGAAGTTGCAGTTGCAAGAAGGAGAAGAGAGGTGCATGCTCAGTCCTAGGTTATTCTTGGTGATTTTCTCTTAAGTCTTGGCATTGTATTGCCAATCTATTATTGAGGAAGTTTTTGTTGGGTTTTCTTCCCCATGAGGGTTTCCCATGATAAAATGTTGTGTACCTTGTGATTGTGTTTCTTTCAGTGATCCTACTTATGCTTTTATGCTCTAGTAAATTGAAAAGAACTTAATAACAACTCTAAATTTAACATGGTTGCAGAGATGAACTGAATAGAGCACCCTTCACTGGGTAATAAAAAAAGTAATTGTTGTCGTACAAGAAAATTAAGGATTTTTAATGGAAAGGGATTGCTTCCTATAAACCATCTAGAAAAGTGTGCCCTACCCTAGTGCATCATTTGGCAGCTTGAGTGAACCTTTTTAGTGGCTAGAGCCTCCAAAAAATGAAACCCTAGTTTTGACGGGTACCAGAAAACAAGGAAACGAGAACTAGTACCAGAAGTACCAGTCCATATTTGCATAGGTCCAGTTTCAAGGGGTAAAACTTGGAATTTTTTAAAACAGACAACTCCAACCTACTCGCCTCATCCCAGGGCATCTCCTGGTAAGTTCAGATTCATTTTCTGAGCACCTTCATTTTTTGGTCATTTTCCCAGCTCCATGTCAAGATGTCTACAAGCACCAAGCTTGTTGACAAGTTAGAAGGTGTGGAAAACTTTCATGTATGGAAGTACATGATTGCACTCATTTTTAAAGAGAATGACCTTGCAAAATTCATAAAAGAAAATGTACGAGAACCCGAAGAAGATGTAGCCAAAGCAAAGTACAAGAAGGATATGGTCAGGGCCAAAATGATCATTGTAGACTCCATTAAAGATCACTTGACCCTTAAAGTTTCTTATAAGAATACTCCAAAAGAGATGTTTGATGCCCTAACCATACTGTATGAAGGAAAGAACATCAACCGGAAGATGAACTTGAGAACCCAGCTCAAGAATACAAAGATGCAGAAAGGAGAAACATTTTAAGACTATTTCTCTAGGGTTACTCATTTCAAAGAACAACTAGAAGAAATTGGAGACAACTTGGATTAAGATGGACTCATCATGAAAAATCTTAATGGTATCACAAGACCTTGGGATGCCTTCATACAAACTATCTGTGCCAGAAAGGAGAAACTCCAATTTGATAGTCTTTGGGAAGAATGTGTTCAAGAAGAAGAAATAGTAGCCAATCGAGAAGCGGTACTATTAAGGGATGAAGACCAAGCCCTAGATTCTCATGTTAAAGGAGGAAACAAAAGGTCTCACTTCCAAAAGGATACCCACCTCCATAAGGAATCTCACTCCCCAAAGAGATTCACCCACTTCCATAAAGAATCTCACCCTCCAAGGAGATTACAGAAATATCAAAAGGGTCAGAGAAGAGAAAAATATTTATCCTCTTATCAATGTTATCATTGTAATAAGTTGGGACATATTGCTCAGAATTGTCTTTATAGAAGGGAATAATACAAGAATAGAAATAAAAAAACACATCATGCCCATACAGTTGAACATGATGAGCCACCCACGAAGATGACCAGAGAAGAGATTGAAGATTATGTTTTTCTTTCCACTTTCTCACGATCTATGACACATGGACAAGATACTTGGCTCATAGACAGAGGTGCCTCTAAGCACATGACATGTCATAGAGACATTCTCTCTAGCCTTACAGAAAATAACTTTCCCCATAAAGTTACACTCGGAGATGATTACCGGTACCCTATCAAAGGAGTGGGAGAATCCACCTACAAACTTGATCCAGGGACCCCAGTGAGAATGAAGGATGTACTATATGTACCAGGTTTTACAAAGAACTTAATTTCTATCTCATCTTTAGATAAGAAAGGTTTCAAGGTTGCATTCATAGATGGTGAAGTTCTTGTTTGGCCTAAAGGAAAAACCATAGAAGATGCAATTGTCATTGGAATAGAAGAAGGTAGCTTTTATAAGTTAAAATGTCACTCAAATGCAGCCTTGACTCACTCCACTGAGAGTCCTTGTGAAATTTGACATAAAAAGCTAGATCACATCAACTACAAAGCCTTACCATATGTAAGAAAGGTAGTTACAAGTCTACTAGAATTCAAGGTTGATCATTAAGGTGTGTGCAAGGGATGTGTACAAGGAAATAACATAAAGAATCATTTCCCAAAGAACGAAAGTAAGCATAAGGAATCTTGGAGCTCATCCACTCAGATGTATGTGGTCCAATTCCATCAACCTCTCTAAGTGAGTATGTATACTATGTGTCATTTATTGATGATTATTCTCGCAAGACTTGGGTTTGTTTCTTGAAATCAAAAGATGAAGTATTTGGAAAATTCAAGGAATTCAAAGCCTTGATAGAACATATCCCCGAAAGAAAAATCAAGATACTCAGGTCAGATAATGGAGGAGAATAGACTTCAAAAGAATTTGTAATCTTTTGCAGAGATGTTAGGATTAAGAGGGAGCTCACCACTCCTTATTATCCTCAGCAAAATGGTGTAGCAGAAAGAAAGAATAGAACAATAATGGAAGCAATGAAGACTATGAACCATGATCAAGATCTCCTAATGCACTTATGGGTTGAAGCAGCAAGAATAACAATTTATGTCCAAAACAGATTATCCAATAGTGCACTTGGATTCAAAACCCTGTAACACCTTGTTTCCCCAAGTTTTAATTAATCATAAAATAGGAATTACCATGGTAAGGCATGTGGACAATGTAAATGTATTATTTTTTGAGTTACCAATAACTAACTATGGGGGTGAAGCCTTGAAAGTACTGGCCATGATATCACTAGAGGAAGAATGTGAAAACTATACAAGAGGGTTCATTATATCAAATAACCCCAAATTTCCCTTGATGAGGATGATAAACCTCCTTCGGATCCCAAGGAGAGAAATCAATTAAGGAAGAAAAGACTAGTGGTTGAATTATCAACTACCCCCATGAATGGGAGAATGGGCTAGCTGTAGAATGTCAGCCCTAAGTACCATAGAGACCTGTAGACCCAAGCTTCTTTCTGACAAAAGGAATGTGATGGGTCGGGAACCTTCCAAAAGAAGGAAGGTAAGATAGATACACATGGAAAACCAGAGAGGACGGGGGAGGAGAGAAAAAGCTTGTAAGGGAGTGGTGAAAAGATCTCCACCAAGAGGAAAAATAGAAGGCTACGAGTTTAATGTTGGACGAGCATCTGATAAACCTCATCAAGGCCATAACAGAGAGAGAGAAATTTCTGAAAGTTCGCAAAGAACATAGTCTGAGCAGAAGTTGGAACAGAGAAAGGATCCTTGAGAACTGCGAGAGTTCCCTGGTGATATCATGGCTTGGCATGGGGGTGGATAGAGTGCTAAGAATGGATGCCTCTAAGCCTATGGTAGGGTGGAAGGATGAGCACCCACAGTCAGTTAGTTGGCGACAACTTGTAATAGATAAGTAATCCAATATCTGGTGTGTTTAAGTAGTATTGTGAGTTAAAGTTAGATATGTTATGAATGACCAAGATATGGTTATGATCGCTTAATGATTCATACTATATTCATTCTTTTGTATCTACCTGATTATGTAATTAGGCAAGTAGGAAATCATATGAATATGACATTTTTTATACTCATAAATGCTTGTGTCCTGTGGTGGCATAAGCCAGAGTCACAAACTATGTGTTCGTCGACTGTGGACACAATTTCATGTATGCATGTCAACCTTCCTAATCATTTTGAGTCCCTTGGAGGATGAAGTCTGTTAAGCTCAAGAGAGGTAATGCAAATATGCATAGGTTCCCTATGAGGCAAGCAGAGACCTAGACCCACTTAAGTCCTAGACTTGATGAATGAGCGCAAGGGGTGCGCGAAAGACTCTTCTAAGAGTCAACTCCAGGAGAAAGAATGCAAAGCTCTTAAGTCCTTCATAATTGACGAAGCTCAGGAAGGATAGCGAGATTTAAGTATCGAAAGGGAATATTGTTTCGTTTGGAAGATGAATGGACAAGATCCTTTCAGGAGGATCTGATTTCTGTCACGACTGTTATATTTGAAGAAGGAGCGTAGGTGTTAATGCCTCTAGTCCTTCAGTCTTTGCAAGTTAGATGGTAGTTGGTAGCCATCGTGAAGGGGACGGATCCTCTAGAATATGAAACCCGAAGTTGTGATGCGACCTAGACCATAGATCCAAGGATCTATCGGGATCCACCTAGACCGTTGGATCTGCTAGTTCAAGAGTTCACGCATCAGGAAGTTTATGAGTTGGTGCAACAAAAACCCCCAAAACTTAAAGTCATGAAATAATGTGGATCATTGATCTAAGGATCTATCGGGATCCACCTTGACCATTGGATCTTCTAGTTTGAGAATCCGCGCATCAGGAAGATTACGGGTTGGTGCAACCAAAACCTGTTGGCAGCCAATTCAATTTTTTCAATTGCCCTATAAGTTGCCTACACCTTTGTCTTCTGAACTTAAAATTATCGTCGCATTTTGCAAATAAACGATATTTTTATTCTTTGTGACATTTGCAAATTGGTCGCCATTTAGTTTTCACGACTGTAAGCGTGAAAAATCTTCCATCATTATTTGAACTGGCATGATCTTCTCATTGATATCCTAAATGGCACTCACCTTTGGTTTATTATTATGTGGTTAAATGAATTTTCAAACTTTGCCTCTTTGGACATTTCTGGTTGCATAACACTTAAACTGGTAAGGCATTGAGCATATAAGATTTATATCATTTGAAACTTCCCTAGTTATTGAATTACATAGGGGTCATGGTTTAATTTTGGTTTTATATATATGATGTGATCCTTATTGTTATAACTCTTGCCTTGTCGATTTTATGGATATGATTGTCACAATGTTTAAAGCCTTTGATTAAAATGTTTGATTGTGCAATGGTGCGATGGCTAAACATATGGGTTTCATTTCACATTGATTATTTATGGTTTGAAATAATACATTGGCGCATTGTTATGTTATCCACTGTTTGATTTTTGGGTTGGCCGATTAACATGGTTTGAACTACGTTTTGATTGATTGAATGGAGGTTGTACTTTGCCATTACTACTTTTCATGGTGGTGAGTAATCCCACCACCCTCGCATGCACACATTAATGTTTCCCCCTTTCATCGTTCATAGTGGTTACATCGTATGACTCTACTCTGTATGCTGGTGTTTTCGACCCAAACCCTTACCATACGCCTGCACCATGGCTCCAGTCATGAGGGCTGAACCAAATGGTAGCCAGGCCCTATTGATGTTCGACAGTGCCCATGGTGACCTTGAGGAGTTCGGGTGGCTCTTGTTCATACAGAAATTTGATGGTTTTAACCTCGGCGTTGCTAGGCAATTCGCATTGACCTTTGATGGTTGTTGAGCCAAGGTCGGGGATGTTCAATTGCAAATTGATGAGCAATTTCTTAGTTTAGTTACAGGTCTGCCTATCACCGGGCAGAGATGGTCCAAAAAATGAAAGGTAGAAGAAATCCCTTGGACTTTTCTCTTTCGGTCACGTAAGGTTAGCTCCTGTGACAAGGGTTTGCCTGCGACCGTGCTGAAACAGCGATGGCATGACTTGTTGATGATTATCAAGAAGTTCATCACCTGCGAGGGTCGGTATGGGTTTGTTTTCTTACACCACCTTCGTCTAATTATGGTTTTTATGGGTTTCGAGCTTAGCATGCCATACTACCTGCATAGGAGCCTGTTCAAAATGTCTAAGAAATATAAAAGGAACCAGGCTGACAGCAGCCTCTTTCACTATGGGCTGGTTAAAATGATTGTTGTTTGTCATTTGGGGTTACACCGAGACTATTGGGATGATTTTCTTGCACGCAATAATTTTTTGGATTCGAATCCACCACAGGTTGACAAACCTGTGGTGTCCGAGGATAAGTCTGTGCCCCCAGTACCCTACAGTGTTCTATTACCTAAACCCTTACCCGACTCACCTATCGACCTACCCCATTCTATGACTAAGGATGCCGAGACTGCTAAGCCTGTGGCCAAAAGGTATAAAGCTAAACCTATTGCAAATGCCAAAGGCAAAAAGACTGCCCGTCTAGTCTCTCGTATGGCAAGGAATAAACCCAAACCCCCTGTCAATCCTGACCCTATTGTGCTTAGTGAAGACTCTGATTCAGAGGTCGAACATTTTTTGGCAAGTGAGTATCCCTATTCGGAAGGTCTGTGTGACAAACCCTCATACGACTTCGTATCAAACCTACCACCTTGTTTGCAAAACGACCCCGATTACCCTGGAATTAAGTTGCCATGTGAAAATCTCGGTCATGTATCTAAAAACTCTCCTGCTCTGTCAAAGTCTACTGTGCCACCCTGTGATCAGTGTGGCTCGTGGTTAGAGAGATATTATCTCGATGTGCCTATCCTACAGTCCAGAATTCAATATTTGGAGGACCAATTTACATGGCTTACCCGTCAAAAGGCTGAGCTAGAGACCACTGATAAAAGACAGAGAACGACAGGCTCCATTTTGTTTAAAAATGTAGAATCGGCCACTGCTGTGGTGAATTCTAAGCTGGCATAATTGGATAGCCTCGTCACACAGGTATGTGTAATATCGATCATTTTTGTAAATAGTATGAGTTTATATAACAATTCAAATTTGGTTTGAATAGCTCTGTTCAACATTGATTGGTTTCGTTGCATTGTATACTCAGCCTTGCTTTGACTGAATGGAATTCTGTTTAGTTTCGATTAGATTTTAATCGATCCGATTTGATTTGATGTGGATTTGAGTTGTTTGGTTTTAGTTAAAAAGAATGCTCTATCAATTAGAGTCATAGACGCAAGCTATTTTTCTATTTCGATTATGAACACGATCACATTTTCGTTTTGGTTTCGTTATGATGTATCTGCTATGATTGGAAACGATTGTAATATGGCCAACTGTTACGGTCTTATGTCTATATGGATTTCGACCAACTCGAATACCGTTTTGATTATTGTTAATATAATACTGTATGAATTTGCCCAAATCGTGAATGGATTCAATTTGTAACAGTTATGTGGAACAGAGCTAGTTAATTCGTTTTGGTCTGCTATTAGAACGACCCTGTTATCAGTTGGATTTGCAATGAGTATTCAGTTACAAGTTGATTTGAGGAACTAAAGTGACTATACCCAAGATCGCGATATGTTTTGATTGTTGCGTAGTTTATGATTATCATTTCTGTCGACTTGGTGATGGTTGTGATCATTATTTGATCATGTCTGTTGACTGTGTAGCACCCAGTGATCAAAATCTATGGCGAATTGTGTTTGATATTGTTATGTTGTTATATTTACCCATGATCGTAACAGTCTTTCCATCTTTGCATTTAATTAAAACGACATGAATCTTATGCTGCATTTTTATAGCCACAACGAATGGATTATGATTGTGTTGGATTAGATCGTATTGTGCATGATATGATTCACTATGGATTTCATTTAATATGAAACAGTCTTGTTATTCTTTGACCCGATTTTATGAGAAAATGAAACAGAGTATTCACACCCCTGTTTCGATTAAGTCACTTTTGGTTATGTTTTTTATTGTTTGAAAAAATCATTTGGATCATTAGTGATTTTGTTTTCAATAATTATTAAAAGAAAATTGAATTTGATTCTTGTATAAAGATTTGATTTGATTTCTATCTGATCATGTATGTTATTTTAGACTAGCTACAGAATCAAATGATTTTGTAGCTAAGTTTGTAGAGTCAAGTTTTTATTATTTTTCTAATGAAATATTTTTCTAACTTGATCTGTTTGACCCATTGCAGATCAATTCGAAATTGCAGTGGATATGATGAGCAGTTAGGGGATATTTCAAAGATTTTACTTGCATTTTAGTTTCCTAGATTAGTCGATTTTGGGAATATCTTCCCAGATTATGTAAAACTGTTTGATATTATCCACAGGGAGGTTTTACCCTGTGGAAAGACTTATAAAAACCTATGATTTTTGTAATAATGTTCATCCTCATTCGTGGGAGAACAAGGATATGGAGTTTTAATACAGACTGAAGCAGAATTTGGTGTTTTGTCACAGCTTTAGCTTCTCATTATATCAATATTTTGTTTCATGTTGTGTATGTCAATTTGTATCTGGTTAATGACTACTTCAGCTATCTTAATCATGTGAAAATGATATAATTTTAATCACAGTAATCCATATCTGGTTTCTTCCAAGTGTATAGAAGACATAACAATTGTTGATTCAGTTTGTGAACGATAGATTTCTCTTCTTCATAAGTTGAATTATAAATATAAGTTATTGCATAACAGGTTTCCCTTATCGCAGAGATTTATTAATCATAAGATTGTTATGATTTTTTATGTCTTGTTTGTCATGTTAACAACTCAAAGAGCAGCGCAGCCTATCGTTTACGAGAAGCTTTTGGATTAATCCGATGTGAGTTTACTTCCTCCGACCAGCTTCGAATTCATCACACACAGGACAAATTAGGAGCGTTTCCAGGTCAGTTAATCACTTATTGGTTTACTGTTCTTATTACTAGTTTAGTTTAGATATAAGTTTAATTAGATTTATATTAGATTGTTTAATTTCAGTAAATATATTAGATCGTTTAATTTCAGTAAATTATATTTCTTTTTCATAAAATATAAAAATCAAAAAATATACCTCGTTGTCTTAGGACAGAAAGCACGCGAGTTTTGCAAGTTTTAATTAAATCTGTAGATGGTTTATAATGTATATTTGTGAATAAGCTATAATTCAATCAGTAATTAAACATTTAATTAATAGAGTTAGTGTAATTAGTAGATAGTATATAATAGTTAGAGTAGTTTATTTTTAGTTTAATTAGTAGTTTGTTTTAATTAGATTAGTATATTAGTTTGTTTTTTGTTAATTTGTTTTAGTAGTTTAATTAGTATAGTTTCTTTTATTTAGTTTTAGTTAGTTTCTTGTATTTAGTTTTAGTTTTAGTTTGTTTTATTAGTTTTAGTTAGATTAGTTAGTTTAGTTTAGTTTTCTCTTTGATTTTCCTAGGATCTTAGAGCGGCCAACGGAACCGTTAAACCCGTCAGGGTGGTTCATTCCAAACGGCTTGGGTTATTTAGACAGCCCTGGATCGGTTCCACTCTCTCAGTTGACGGACGGTCAATTTCGCCCGTCAACAAATGGCGCTAGAAGGAGGTCCTAAACTTAATTAATGGCACGAGGCAGTCGCAAGACTCCTCCCCCCCCTAATCGATCACCTATAGTGACTAGAAGCCATTCAAAAGATAATATCCCCCCTCAAATAGAAACTACTTCAATCAAAGATCCACAGATCACAGTTGAGCCAACAATCCCTAATCCTACAGGTGGTGATACACAAGAGATTATCTGTCAATCTCTTATTAAAACACATAGTGCCTTAGCTCGTCTTAGGCAACCAAACCGTCCATGGGGTCAACCTTTAGACTTATCTTATATCAGAGAACAGCTAGGTGATATTAACCTCACTGTGAATCCCACAGATCCAATCACAAATCCTGCTGCAGGAGGATCTGGGATACCTCCTTCACCACCTCCCTCATCTCCTTCCTCTTCTGGAGGAGATTCCTCTTCCGACGAAGGCAATTCACCTTCACATCCTTCCACACCCACTACCCCAATGGAAAATCAGAACAACCCTGCTAGACCCTGGTTGGACCAGGATGTTGTAGTTGTACCTGGAGCCCAACACCCTTTACCTAAGCACCCAGAGAAATGGCTTCCTAAGTTTGATCCCGATTCAAAACAGATAGCTGAAGATCATATCAAAAAATTTATGTTAGCCATCAGACTCCGTAATGTGGAACATGAAGACGTTGTCTGCAGATTGTTCCCTTATACTTTTGAGGGTAATGCATCCACTTGGTACTTTGCCCAACAATCCCATACAATAGTGTCTTGGGAAAAGTTTGAATCATGTTTTTTGGAAAAATTCGGAGATGGTAAACCTCTGGAAGTCTTAGTCATGGATCTTTCAATCTTAAAAATGAACCCAAAGGAAAAAGTTAAAGATTTTAATCAAAGATTCTTAACGCTTAAAAATCAAATCCCTGCAGATTCTATTCCTGCTGAGAGTCTTGTAATAGCTTACTACACTAAAGCTCTACATCAAAGTATAGCTATTTGGGTCAAACGTTCTAAAAAGGCCACGTTGTTAGAAGCCTTCGAAGAGGCTACTCAAATTGAAAAAGATATACTTAGCCTTAAAGACTCTTCTAGCAACGAAAATGAGACTATTTCTTCTTCCAAAAAGAAGATTGAAATCCTCCCCAGACCTACACAAAGCAAAACACAACCTGAAAACTCTGATATGGAAAATTTAACTAAAGTTGTACAAAAATTGTCTAATAAAGTTATAGATTTAAAAAGGTCAACTGAAGAAGCTTCCTCGAGTAAAGGACCCTACAAACCTCCTTTCCGAAAGCCTTTTCCCACCAACCGGCCCAATCCAAACCCTGAAGGCTTGAACCTAGAAAGTTTGCAATGTGCTCTTCAGACAATACTAGAATCCCAAGATAACTTGATGCCTACTGAAATCCCTCAGGAGGAAGCAGAATAGGAAATATTTCAAGAAGAAGAGTCTTCTCCAAACATCTTTGGACACCTCTCGGATAGCATCTTTCAAGCTAACTTCGAGACTGTTCACCCTTACAACACTAGGAGTAAGACAACAAATAAACCTCCTGCTGAAAACACTACAAATTCACCTCCAAAGCCATCTAAATCAGCAGAAATAAAACAAAGTAATGTCAGCCCTAAACTAGATTATGATGTTGTTGAAGATCTTAAAAAATTAAGGGCTAACATTTCTATTTAT
>JZKD02S1673236.1:150873-177974 GCA_000966675.3 Picea glauca
AATCTTGAAGGGCAGCTTGACACCTATCCGGTGAATGGTCAAGCCCTGAAAAGATACTTTGCTTGATAACTACCCCTGTATATTATGTAAATATTTCATTTTTGTTTGTATTTTCATTTGCTTTCTTTTTGGTTATGATTTAAATTGATCAGTTTCCTTTTTGTGTTTTTTGAAAAATACGCATACTTGTGTACTGAGCCATTCAGACAAAGACCATAGAAAATTTCTTCGCTGAAATAACTTCTGAAAGTTTGTACGAACATCAGTGATATATTCATGGAATTGATATTTATGTTGGAAAATTTTGTTGTTTGAAAGAAGTTTACTGATTTCAATCTTTGAGCAAAGTTTGTCATGATCATCTATTATCTTTTTAAGCTGTCCCTGTTTCGTAAAGGAATGACTCAAAAATATGTCTCCCTGTCATAGGAAGATTTTTAGAAATAAAACATCTCTAGAGATTAATAAAGGACAGTGTTAAAAAATTCTGATGAGGTCTGAAAAAATATGTTAAAAAAATCAAGATTATCAGCGTCACCCCGCTCAATTATATATCTACAAAAGAAAACAAAATAAAATATTAATAAGAGTTGTGGGAAGTGTTTGTAAACCCATCGGGATACTGAACAAGTCCGCTGGCAGCGGGTAAATGCAATCATTGTGCCAAGACAACTTCGTCGGGGTACTGAACAGGCCTGCTGGCAGCGAAGCAATGTCGGGTACATGAAAATCTGCAAAAAATTATAAGAAACCTCTTTGATGTCCTTTATTTTGATCTAGAACTTCTTGACAGGATACAGATGTCTGAGTGGGTTAAATGGAAACCCTGTTGAGGCTATGGATGCCTGCTGGCAGCAGTGGCCATGCCAACACTATTGAAGATTTTATCATTAATATCGTGACTTACTCATCTTGAGACTGTTATTAGTTTTCATCTTTTGAAACAGCGTTGGAAAAGATGGGAAATTATGATGTTTGTACGATTTTCTGATTGTTGTTTTGAGTTGAAATTTCTTTGTTGTTCTAATCTGAATTTTATTTCTTTTGACAGAGATAACTGCTTCTCCCAGTGCGTCGCCATTGTTGGCAGCCAATTCAATTTTTTCAATTGCCGTATATGCTGCCTACACCTTTGTCTTCTGAACTTAAAATTATCGTCGCATTTTGCAAATAAACGATATTTTTATTCTTTGCGACATTTGCAAATTGGTCACCATTTAGTTTTCACGACTGTAAGCATGAAAAATCTTCCATCGTTATTTGAACTGGCATGATCTTCTCATTGATATCCTGAATGGCACTCACCTTTGGTTTATTATTATGTGGTTAAATGAATTTTCAAACTTTGCCTCTTTGGACATTTCTAGTTGCATAACACTTACACTGGTAAGGCATTGAGCATATAAGATTTATATCATTTGAAACTTCCCTAGTTATTGAATTACATAGGGGTCATGGTTTAATTTTGGTTTTATATATATGATGTGATCCTTATTGTTATAACTCTTGCCTTGTCGATTTTATGGATACGATTGTCACAATGTTTAATGCCTTTGATTAAAATGTTTGATTGTGCAATGACGCGATGGCTAAACATATGGGATTCATTTCACATTGATTATTTATGGTTTGAAATAATACATTGCCGCATTGGTATGTTATCCACCGTTTGATTTTTGGGTTGGCCGATTAACATGGTTTGAAATACGTTTTGATTGATTGAATGGAGGCTGTACTTTGTCATTACTGCTTTGCATGGCGGTGAGTAATCCCACCACCCTTGCATGCCCACATTAATGTTTCCCCCTTTCATCGTTCATAGTGGTTACACCGTATGACTCTACTCTGTATGCTGGTGTTTTCGACCCAAACCCTTACCATGCGCCTGCACCATGGCTCCAGTCATGAGGGCTGAACCAAATGGTAGCCAGGCCCTGTTGATGTTCGACAGTGCCCGTGGTGACCTTGAGGAGTTCGGGTGGCTCTTGTTCATACAGAAATTTGATGGTTTTAACCTCGCTGTTTCTAGGCAATTCGCATTGACCTTTGATGGCTGTTGAGCCAAGGTCGGGGATGTTCAATTGAAAATTGATGAGCAATTTCTCAGTTTAGTTACAGGTCTGCCTATCACCGGGCAGAGATGGTCCAAAAACTGCAAGGTAGAAGAAATCCCTTGGACTTTACTCTTTCAGTCGCGTAAGGTTAGCTCCTATGACAAGCGTTTGCCCATGACCATGCTGAAACAGCGATGGCATGACTTGTTGATGATTATCAAGCAGTTCATCACCTGCGAGGGTCAGTATGGGTTTGTTTTCTTACACCACCTTCGTCTAATTATGGTTTTTATGGGTTTTGAGCTTAACATGCCATACTACCTGCATAGGAGCCTGTTCAAAATGTCTAAGAAATATAAAAGGAACCAGGCTGACAGCAGGCTCTTTCACTATGGGCTGGTTAAAATGATTGTTGTTTGTCATCTAGGGTTACACTGAGACTATTGGGATCATTTTCTTGCACGCAATAATTTTGTGGATTCGAATCCACCACAGGTTGACAAACCTGTGGTGTCTGAGGATAAGTCTGTGCCCCCGGTACCCTACAGTGTTCTATTACCTAAACCCTTACCCGACTCACCTATCGACCTACCCCATTCTATGACTAAGGATGCCGAGACTGCTAAGCCTGTGGCCAAAAGGTCTAAAGCTAAACCTATTGCAAATGCCAAAGGCAAAAAGACTGCCCATCTAATCTCTCGTATGGTGAGGAATAAACCCAAACCCCCTATCAATCCTAACCCTATTGTGCTTAGTGAAGACTCTGATTCAGAGGTCGAATGTTTTTTGGCAAGTGAGTATCCCTATTCGGAAGGTCTATGTGACAAACCCTAATACGAATTCGTATCAAACCTTCCACCTTGTTTGCAAAACGACCCCGATTACCCTGGCATTAAGCTGCCATGTGAAAATCCCGATCATGTATCTAAAACCTCTCCTGCTCTATCAAAGTCTACTGTGCCACCCTGTGATCAGTGCGGCTCGTGGTTAGAGAGATATTATCTCGATGTGCCTATGCTACAGTCCAGAATTCAATATTTGGAGGACCAAGTTACACAGCTTACCCGTCAAAAGGCTGAGCTAGAGACCACTGATAAAAGACAGAGAACGACAGGCTCCATTTTGTTTAAAAATGTAGAATCGGCCACTGCTATGGTGAATTCTAAGTTGGCGTAATTGGATAGCCTCGTCACACAGGTATGTGTAATATCGATCATTTTTGTAAATAGTATGAGTTTATATAACAATTCAAATTTGGTTTGAATAGCTCTGTTCAACATTGATTGGTTTCGTTGCATTGTATACTCAACCTTGCTTTGACTGAATGGAATTTTGTTTAGTTTCGATTAGATTTTAATCGATCCAATTTGATTTGATGTGGATTTGAGTTGTTTGGTTTTAGTTAAAAAGAATGCTCTGTCAATTAGAGTCATAGACGCAAGCTGTTTTTCTATTTCGATTCTGAATACGATCACATTTTCGTTTTGGTTTCGTTATGATGTATCCGCTATGATTGGCAATGATTGTAATATGGCCAACTGTTATGTTCTTATGTCTATATGGCTTTTGACCAACTCGAATACCGTTTTGATTATTGTTAATATAATACTGTATGAATTTGCCCAATTCATGAATGGATTCAATTTGTAACAGTTATGTGGAACAGAGACGGTTAATTCATTTTGGTCTACTATTAGAACAACCCTGTTATTGGTTGGATTTGCAATGAGTATTCAGTTACAAGTTGATTTGAGGAACTAAAGTGACTATACCCAAGATCGGGATTTGTTTCTATTTTTTAACTCAGTCACGATTTGTTTTGATTGTTGCACAGTTTATGATTATCATTTCTGTCGACTTGGTGATGGTTGTGATCATTATTTGATCCTGTCTGTTGATTGTGTAGCACCCAGCGATCAAAATCTATGGCAAATTGTGTTCAATATTGTTATGTTGTTATATTTACCCATGATCGTAACAGTCTTTCCATCTTTGCATTTAATTAAAATGACATGAATCTTATGCTGCATTTTTATAGCCACAATGAATGGATTATGATTGTGTTGGATTAGATAGTATTGTGCATGATATGATTCACTATGGATTTCATTTAATATGAAACAGTCTTGTTATTCTTTGACCCGATTTTATGAGAAAATGAAACAGAGTATTCACACCCCTGTTTCGATTAAGTCACTTTTGGTTATGTTTTGTATTGTTCGAAAAAATCATTTGGATCATTAGTGATTTTGTTTTCAATAATTATTAAAAGAAAATTGAATTTGATTCTTGTATAAAGATTTGATTTGATTTCTATCTGATCCTGTATGTTATTTTAGACTAGCTACAGAATCAGATGATTCTGTAGCTAAGTCTGTAGAGTCAAGTTTTTATTATTTTTCTAATGAAATATTTTTCTAACTTGATCTGTTTGACCCATTACAGATCAATTCGAAATTGCAGTGGATATGATGAGCAGTTAGGGGATATTTCAAATATTTTACTTGCATTTTAGTTTCCTAGATTAGTTGATTTTGGGAATATCTTCCCAGATTATGTAAAATTGTTTGATATTATCCACAGGGAGGTTTTACCCTGTGGAAAGACTTATAAAAACCTATGATTTTTGTAATAATGTTCATCCTCATTCATGGGAGAACAAGGATGTGGAGTTTTAATACAGACTGAAGCAGAATTTGGTGTTTTGTCACAGCTTTAGCTTCTCATTATATCAATATTTTGTTTCATGTTGTGTATATCAATTTGTATCTGGTTAATGACTACTTTAGCTATCTTAATCATGTGCAAATGATATAATTTTAATCACAGTAATCCATATCTGGTTTCTTCCAAGTGTATAGAAGACATAACAATTGTTGATTCAGTTTGTGAACGACAGATTTCTCTTCTTCATAAGTTGAATTATAAATATAAGTTTTTGCATAACAGGTTTCCCTTATTGCAGAGATTTATTAATCATAAGATTGTTATGATTTTTTATGTCTTGTTTGTCCTGTTAACAACTCAAAGAGCAGTGCAGCCTATCGTTTACGAGAAGCTTTTGGATTAATCCGGTGCGAGTTTACTTCCTCCGACCAGCTTCAAAGTCATCACACACAGGACAAATTAGGAGCGTTTCCAGGTCAGTTAATCACTTCTTGGTTTAATGTTCTTATTACTAGTTTAGTTTAGATATAAGTTTAATTAGATTTATATTAGATTGTTTAATTTCGGTAAATATATTAGATCATTTAATTTCAGTAAATTATATTTCTTTTTCATAAAATATAAAAATCAAAAAATATATCTCGCTGTCTTAGGACAAAAAGCACGCGAGTTTTGCAGGTTTTAATTAAATCTGTAGATGGTTTATAATGTATATTTGTGAATAAGTTGTAATTCAATTAGTAATTAAACATTTAATTAATAGAGTTAGTGTAATTAGTAGATAGTATATAATAGTTACAGTAGTTTATTTTTAGTTTAATTAGTAGTTTGTTTTAATTAGATTAGTATATTAGTTTGTTTTTTGTTAATTTGTTTTAGTAGTTTAATTAGTATAGTTTCTTTTATTTAGTTTTAGTTTTAGTTTGTTTTATTAGTTTTAGTTAGATTAGTTAGTTTAGTTTAGTTTTCTCTTTGGTTTTCCTAGGATCTTAGAGCGGCCAACGGAGCCGTTAAACCCGTCAGGGTGGTTCATTCCAAACAGCTTGGGTTATTTAGACAGCCCCGGACCGGTTCCACTCTCTCAGTTGACAGACGGTCAATTTCGCCCGTCAACAAAACCTTGAAACCCGAAGTCAGAAAATAATGTGGATCATTGATCTAAGTATCTATCTAGATCCACCTTGACCGTTGGATCTACTAGTTCGGGAGTTCGCGCATCGGGAAGATTACAGGTTGGTGCAACCAAAACCCCAAAACTTGAAGTCGTGAAGCATCGTGGACCATATATCTAAGGACCCTTCGGGACCCCTCTCGACTGTTCGATCGAGGAAATGTGGGTATCATATCGAGAGCACATAGGGATGCACATGTTGAATGATGGTGTTGCCAGGTGTGGTGCAACAGTGGAACTGCGGGAGGATATTGTGAACCGTCCATCATGGTAGGATACATGGTGGGAGATCAGCACTTCACTGACTGAAAATTGGAGAGATTCAAAGGCAGAGTTGTTCGAACTCGCGAAGCCCACACTCATGAGTTAATCTAAGCCATTATATTGTGGAGAATTATGAGTCATCAATCTGACACAGGGAGTTTGGGGATCGCAAAAATAGAGGTGAACTCCTTTCCAATTCCCCAATACACAAAATCCCAAAGCACCTTTCGGATAGGCGTATGGTCTCAGGACATGGTCACATGAGAGGAAGGGGCTTAGTCAGGAGATTAGTGCCCTTTATGTAGTTTTCTTAGGAAGGGAAAAGGCGCCTCAAGGAAAATCACGTGCAGGTTGTCTCAAAGCCTACGCCAGAGGATTAAAATGACCTGCAGATTTGTTTTGTGGAGGTTCCAGCAGGGACCCAAAGAGCTGCTTCATCTCAGGAATAGGAGATGATACATTGACTGGGAGGTCAGTAGGCCCCACTGAGTTGGAAGCTTGCGGGCTGCATGAGGAAAAATAAATTTTTTTATCATGCCCCGTCGTGGTTGTGTGACAAAATGGTATCAGGGCATGGTTACAACAATTGGCCTGCTTGGGCTCATGTACAAATCGTGTAAGGAGATATGTTTATCTGGGTTTACTCCTTGAGGAGAAGGACTGCAGATTAAACCTGTGACTTTGCGAATTCTCGTTGAATTTCAACAGAAGAATTTCTTTAGCCCTTATCAAAGTGATAACTACTCTTACCAGAGTAGGGATATGCTAATTAACATTTATAATAAGACTTGAATGTGGATAGCCAAAGGTGGCAGGGTTCTGTCAAGGGCAGTTGAAGCCTGAAGGATGGATGACCTGGTGATCGTAACACTGTAGTTGGAACTTCAGGCACTGATGATGGTGGATTTTATAATGGTTAATACCTTTGTGGGATTAAAGGAGTCTGATAGGATCAGGTAGGATCCTTGGTAGTTACAGTTACTGCTTTATATTAAAATTGGAGTATATAACTCCTCGTGACTAGAGAAAAGTGAGATGGGTAAGACCCTATGGACATTGAGGAAAGGAGGTATTCTTGCTAAGACATTGTCGCATAAAGAAGAAAGTGACCCTGGTTGGTTATATCCTTGAGAGAAGGCAACATCAACATGAGATATGACTGTGAGATTAGTCCTGTAGGTGACTGAAATATCAAACTAAAGGACACTAATGATGAAATTAAACTATCAAATGAATGTATTAGGTAAAAAGGTGCAGGAGATGCACCTACATATATGTGAATGTATATACATGATCATAAGGATGATTGGAATATCCTTGAGAAAAGGATATAGAAGCCTGATATGTCCATGTGTGTGAATGACATGGAAAAGGTGTAAGCAATAAGCTAGCATGATGAATACTTAGTGATGCTTAATTATGCTTGAGTGCATGGCTTTAATGCATTGTGGAGCTTCCTAATATGAAGCCTAATATTAATACCAGTTAGGTATGAATGATATTAAACATGCAAGTGATTCATGTGTATGATGAAGGAGTATAGTTGTAGGCAGTGGCACCATATGGTTTCCCTGATGAGTGAAATATAAAGCAAGAATTGCTCTTATCCATATTAAATGAATACTATGGATATATGGTTGACTCCATTTTGAAGAGTCATGAAAGTTTTGTTCCAAGTAATAGCTTGAGGGGAATGTATCCCCTTTCCTCATGGAATACCAATATAATTAGATAGAAGGGTAAATGAGAAAAGATTCTCTATTGTCATAATAAGAGGCAAGTGATTATGCCTTTGAGAGTCGCATGAGAAGGATTGTGAATGATACTGAGTTGATTGATCTTAAAAGTAAAGACGCATGTGGGCTATCAGGTATACCTATGACAACTACATGCAGGATTAGGAATATGAATATGATTAAGTACATCATGGATGTTAGTTAACAAAAACCAGAATATGTATGAATACATAATTGGGTACATGACAAGGATGCATGTTTATATTCCTTAAGGAATATTTGGCAAATGGATAAAGCTAACTCAAGGATGATTCCATAATAGATAGCGATGGACGTGCAATAAGGAAGTTGCATGTTGAAGGAGTTCCCTATGAATAAACTGTGTAAGGATTCTGTCAAAAGAACAGAGTCACCACCCTAATGATTGTTGAAGGTTGGGCTATGGGCTGCAAAGACTTCCTATATAGGAATCCTGGATTACCCTCTTAAAAAAATAAAATGTGTAGGTGGAAGACTAAAAACTGAATTTTAACCACTCTAAGAATCGAATAATAATGTGCAGGATGCACAGGTTCATGCCCCACTATGAACAAAAATCTTTGTACTAAGCATGTTGTTGTATCCAAAAGGGTTAGAGTGAGGCCTAACCAAGGTTGCTCAAGGGAAAGAGAAGGAAGATCCCAATAGGGAGTAAGTTGCAAAAGCATAGAAAAAACAGTGAGACCGTAGAAATAACTCAGTTGGGATGAAAAGTCCCAGACGATGTAGAAAGAATTTGAAGAAGGGGAGAGCCCTCAATTATTTTTCTACTGTGTATTATGTTTCCTATGAAATGAGAAAGTTGATTTACTAAAGAAAGTAAATTTGTTGACATCATAGTGATGATGATTGTATGACTGCATAAACAGTTGAGAACTGTCTGTATTGCATTCATGGTGACCCTTGAAGATAATGTGATGAAGTGCATAAAGATACTAGGAAATTTTGAAGAAGTTATGAATTTGGATGTTATGATACATGCATTTTAATTGATGTTACAACTAATGATGCATGTTGTTTATAGAAAGGAATTGGAACTGTTGAGGAAGACAGTTACCAATGATGGTAAACCTCAAGAAGAGGATGACCATGGGAAGTCTGTGGGTGAAAGATTGTTGACAGGACTATAAGAATCCCCCTAAATGCACTATTGATCAGGTAAGAAAAAAAAAAATCATAAAGAGGGTACTAACAACCAAGAACAGGTATGAAAAGATTGGGTAAGAGTCCTTTCTGAAATATTTTATTGCCTAATGTTATGCACAAAAATTTAAAAGGGCAGTGGTATACCATGGATACCCAAGTAGGGTATGATTCAAAAAGGAGAACCCGAGTGATGGAGGTGTGAACCTATGGCAATGAAGACTAACTGTATGATGTAATAACATTTGAACCAAATGATATCTATTTACTAAAAAGGTCAAAAACCTTTACTGAGAAAACATAGAAATCCCTTCGATCAACTACAGATCGATATCGTGAAGATCGTGAAAGAAAACCCTGATCGAATCAGGTTAATCGAGAACCTGACAAAGGAGATGAATGCAAGTTGTTCATCGTAAGGAACCCAATCTCAGTCGCCAAATCGATTTCAATATCCACTGGAGTTAACGGATCAAACACCAATCGTTCGATAAGATCGATGGTCTGCATTCATTGCGGGGATTGAATAGGTGCACATGTTAACGATGGAGTCTATGCCCATAATTTAAACTCAATACAGTTTTGTTTTGAGTTTGGGGTCCAATCGTAGATCGGACGATCCACATATATTGCAGAGATCAAAAGGAGAACTAAATCATGAACTAGTTGAGGTTCTGTAATCACTTGCAGCCATTGGATCTGGGGGAAGACGGATCATCATCGTCGAATTGTAGACAATATGTTTAGCCAGGATCATAGCACCTGGACATGGGAGATGAAAGGGTAACACTTGAAAAGAATAGAACTAAGGTCAAAACTCTCAATCGTGTGAAGAGAAAATGGAGCTCGGGCCAGTCAAGGAAGGTAGATTTTAGCACTCTATGTTAGACTATGGTTGTGGGGACTAGAATATGAAAGATTGTGCTCGTTTTACCATTGACAATACCCTTGTCACCCAACCATAGGCTAAAGCCACTCTCCGAGCACCTTGAACTTCACAGAGAAAAGAATCCTAGTAGCAATCCAATAGCCAAGAGAGGCTAATGCACCAAGCAAGAAGTAACCAAGCTGATCAGATAGTCCCACCCAAAAACTGGTGCAACACCTTCCCCAGGACTTGTGCACAAAACTGATGGACTGCAGTGCACAGAAACTGCTCTCTGTAATTCTGAGAAGTGTGTCAAATGAGAGGCTGGTGCCCTATATTTATAGTGATTCTGGCAAACTTATTGGGGCCAACTTCTCCTTCTGGGTACTAATTAATTCATATTAATTATCTATTGTCAGCTGACATCTTGTTTAGGCTTTCCTTCATTTCTTTGCTTCCTTCCGGAACATTCTAATCTTGTAAAAGGTCACAATAGAGGTTCATACCTCCCGAAGCTACCTTAATATTAACAAATACAATAGCATGGGTTGCTACTATGGGAATCAAGGTGCTCATAGTTAGCACGTTGCATGGAATGCCTTGAGGGAATGTACGTTTGCATAAGAGGGAAGACAATGGAATTTTCAGCAAGGAAGGAGGACCTCCCAATGTTTTACTTACATTATGTAAGCATTGAAGGGAAATGTATTGGGTGGCCATAAGTGTTGGCACCCTGGTTATTAATGAAGGAAGAATGCATAAAGGCATTCATGTGAAACTTTTGAGTTTGAGGTGTACTAATTTGGGATCATGATTGGCCTATAGCAAGAAGCATGGTCCTACTGTAAGAGTGAATGAAAATGAATAGGCCATGTGGTGAAGAGGTTGGTTAAATTCCAACACACCATGGCCAAGAAACTATCATAAAATGTGAAAAACTTGAAATCAATGCAAGAAGTGTATTGGGTATGAGTGTGGTCGTGAATATCGGCACATTCACTAAAGTCAATCGATATCTGAATTACATTCTAAAAATTTGGTAGGATGGAATGATGCATAGGTAAGGGATGTTATATCCTTCTTCTTTGTATCCTTGAATAGATGAAAATGACTTGGACTATTATTATGCTTGATTTTGAAAGGGTAATGTGCATGAAAACTAACAATTTGTTTGGCTGAGGGATGTTGAAATTGCAGGAGGAAATGGGTCTTGGATATGGTAGTATTGTAAGCCCATAAGGAAGACCAATTTCCTATTGAGCCAAACTGCAAGGAATGGTATTTCTTTTTGAGAAAGTGAATTTGATTGTTAGTATGCACAGTTCTGAAATGGTTTGTGATGACGTTATAAAGGTGCAATAAAATGTTATGCATGGAAACTAACAATTTTTTGGGCTGATTGAAGTTGAAAGTGCAAGTAGTAAAGGAGTCTTGAATACGGAAGCATTGTAATTCATAAGGAAGACTAATTGCCTACTGAGCCAAACTGTTATGGGAAGGAAAGTCCCATAATTATGAATCTATTTCCTGTGAAAAAAAAATATGGAAACAAAATGTGGAATTTGGATATTTGTGGATCACAGATTTACAAGAAAATTTTGAATTTAAAATTTATGATGATGTCTCATAAATTTTTATATGCATGTGATACTGGTGAGAAAGAGTATAAAGTTAAAATCGATCGCATGAAATAGAAATTGACTTGGGAGAAGGAGAGTAACCTTCATCCCTATCTATGATTGAGTCGGGAAAAGGAGAGTAACCTTCATCCCTATCTATGATTGAGTCGGGAAAAGGAGAGTAACCTTCATCCCTAACTTTAGCTGGGTCGGAAGGATGTCAAGCTGAAAAAGCATGAAAAATGGCTACTACTTAGCCATGAGAACCCCGTGATAAGCCATGATCACCTAAAATATATTGTTTTGAGTTAACACAAGCTGGAGGGATGCCTCTTCAGATAAATTCTAAGGGACACCTTGACTGTAAGACTCGATTGAGTCTCTAGAATTCTTTCTGTGCGAGAAAACCTTGGCAGGTAAAGATGGATCACCCGAGGGACTGTATAGCAGTGAAGAGGATGCTTGAGCCTGGGCCTGGAGGGTGAGTGACCACAAGGAAGAGGAGACATTAATAGTTCTTGTAAACTATTGGGATCATGCACACGGTGGGTATTTCTTCCTGTGTGAGAAAACCTTGGAAAGGCAAGATTAATCACCCGAGGGACTATATAGCAAAGAAGGGGATGCATGATCCTGGGTCGGGAGGGTGAGTGACTGCAAGGAAGATGAAACCTTGATACTTATTGTAAAATATTGATTGGGAGCATGCACCCAATGGGTATTTCAAGGAAAAACAATGAGCCCGGATAACAAAACAACCATGTGGATACAAATCCACAAGCTACGCAGATAATTATTGTACTAAGATTATGAAAAAAAATCCTAGAAATTTTTATGCAATGTTTTCGCATAAGACTATGATTAATGTGCTTGATTGTCCAAGAATTATTGAAAGTAGGTGACAAATATTAAGGGTCTGAAAAAGGACCTGACCGAGATAGAAAGATCAAGATTTTTGAAATAGTTGAATGAGAGAGGCATGACAGGTGTTTTTGAGGAAGAACACCGAGGATGGTGTTCCTTTAAGGGGGAGGGAATTGTAACACCCTGTTTCCCCCAGTTTGTAATTAATCATAAAATATGAATTACTATGCTAAGGCATGTGGAAAATGTAAATGTATTATTGTTTGAGTTGCCAATAACTGGCTGTGGGGGTGAAGCCTTGAAAGTACTGGCCATGATATCACTAGAGGAAGAATGTGAAAAATATACTAGAGGGTTCATTATATCAAATAACCCCAAATTTCCCTTGATGAGGATGATAAACCTCCTTCGGATCCCAAGGAGAGAAATCAGTTAAGGATGAAAAGATCGTGGTTGAATTATCAACTACCCCCATGAATGGGAGCATGGGCTAGTTGCAGAATGTCAGCCCGAAGTACCACAGAGACCTGCAGACCCGAGCTTCCTTTTGACAGAAGGAACGTGATGGTTCGGGATCCTTCCATAAGAAGGAAGGTAAGATAGATACACACGGACAACTAGAGAGGATGGGGGGAGGAGAGAAAAAGATTGTAAGGGAGTGGCATGGAGCTCTCCAGTGAGAAGAAAAATAGAAGGATGTGAATTTGATGTTGGGTGAGCATCTGATAAACCTCATCGAGGCCATAACAGAGAGAGAGAAATCCCTGAAATTTCGCAGAGAATAGAACCCAAGCAGAAGCTGGAACAAAGAAAGGATCCTTGAGAACTGTGAGAGTTCCCTGGTGATATCATGGCTTGGCAGGGAGGTGGCCAGAGTGTTATGAATGAATACTTCTGAGCCTATGGTAAGGTGGAAGGATGAACACCCATAGTCAGTTAGTTGATGGAAACCTGTAATATATAAGTAATCACATATCTGGTGTGTTTAAGTAGTACAGTGAGTTAAATCTAGATATGTTGTGAATGACCTAGAGATGGTTATGATTTATTAACGATTCATATTGTATTCCTTCTTTTGAATCTACCTGATTGTGTAATTAGGAAAGTAGGAAATCATATGGATAGGACATGTTTTATACTCGTAAATGCTTGTGTTCTATGGTGGCATAAGCCAGAGTCATGAACTGTGTGTTTGTTGACGGTGGACATAATTTCATGTACACATGTCAACCTTCCTAATCGTTTTGAGTCCCTTGGAGGATGAAGTTTGTTAAGCTCAAAAGAGGTAGTGCAGATATGCACAGGCTCCCTGCGAGGCAAGTAGAGATCGAGACCCACTTAAGTCCTAGACTTGATGAATGAGCGCAAGGGGTGTGTGGAAGACTTCTAATATTCAAGTCCAGGAGAAAGAGCGCAAAGCTCTTAAGTCCTTCATAAGTGACAAAGATCAGGAAGGATAGCGAGATTTAGGTATCGAAAGGGAATATTCTTTCGTTTGGAAGATGAATGGATGAGATCCTTTTGGGAGGATATGAGGCCTGTCATGACTGTCAGATTTGAAGAAGGAGCATAGGCGTTAATGCCTCGACTCCTTTAGTCTTTGCAAGTTCAATGGATGTTGGTAGCCATCATGAAGGGGACGGATCCTCTGAAATCCGAAACCTGAAGTCACGATGTGACCTAGACTGTAGATCCAAGGATCTATCAGGATCCACCTTGACCGTTGGATCTGCTAGTTCGGGAGTTTGCGCATCGGGAAGATTACGGGTTGGTGCAACCAAAACCCCTGAAACCCAAAGTCACGAAATAACATGGATCGTTTATCTAAGGATCTATCGGGATCCACCTTGATCGTTGGATCTGCTAGTTCGGGAGTTCTCACATCGGTAAGATTACAAGTTGGTGCAACCAAAACCCTAAAACCCGAAGTTGTGAAATAATGGGATTGTTGATCTAAGGATCCATTGGGATCCACTTTAACCCTTGGATATGCTAGTTCAGGAGTTCATGCATCAGGAAGATTATGGGTTGGTGCAACCAAAACCTTGAAACCCTAAGTCATGAAGCATCATGGACCATAGATCTAAGGACCCTTCGGGACCCCTCTCGACCGTTCGATCGAGGAAATGTGGGTATCATATTGAGAGCACGTAGGGATGCACATGTCAAACAATGGTGTTGCCAGGTGTGGTGCAACAGTGGAACCCCGGGAGGAGATTGTGAACCGTCCATCGCGGCAGGACACATGGTGGGAGATCAGAACTTCGCTAACTCACAATTAGAGAGAGTCAAAGCAAGGTTGTTCAAACTCATGAATTCTGCACTCACGAGTTAATCTGAGCTATTAGATCATGGAGAATTATGAGTCGTCGATCTGACACTGGGAGTTTGGGGATCGGGAAAACAGAGGTGAACTCCTTTCTAATTCCTTGATACACGAAGTCCTGAAGCACTTTTCGGATAGGCATATGGTCATAGGCTGTGGTCACATGAGAGAAAGGGGATTAGTCAGGAGACTAGCCCCCTTTATGTAGTTTTCTTAGGGAGAAGCCCATGCTAGGGGATTAAAAGGACCTGCAGATTTGTTTCGTGGAGGTTCTAGCACAGACCCGAAGAGCTACTTCATCTTAGGAATAGGAGATGATCCATTGACTGGGAGGTCAGCAGGCCCCGCTAAGTTGGAAGCTTGCAGGTTACATGAGGAAAAAGCAAAATTTTTATTATTCCCCATCATGGGTGTGTGACAAACCCCTGAAGAAATGTTCTCCGGAAAGAAGCTAGAATTAAGTCATTTCAAGATATTTGGTTGTCCAGTGTTTGTACACATTCCTAAAGAAATGAGAACCAAGTTGGATCCTTCAGGAAAGAAGGGAATTTTTGTTGGATAATGTGAGGTCTCTAAGGCCTTCAAAATTTACATACCAGGTTACGATCATATTGATATTAGTAGAGATGTAACCTTTGATGAAGACACAACACTCAAGAAATCAAGGAGATGCTAGCTTGAAGAAGTATATGAAGAAGAACATGTAGCTCCTAGAGTTTCAGAACCAGTGAGGGAAGTTACAATTACCCCTAATGATGAGATTCCAGGAGATCATGATATGAAAAAATCTCAAGAACCTCCCAAAATGACGATCTCTCACAAGAGAAAGCCATCTTGGGCAAGGGAACTTATTCAATATGGAGAGAAGTATGGTGCCCCAAAAGGAACCATGAGACAAAGCAAGAAACCTAAGACATTCTCCAGTTATATGGCCTTGATGTGTGATCTCATAGAAAATGAACCCACTTGCTTTGAAGAATCCATTTAGAAGAAAGAAAGGGCAGATGCCATGACATAAGACTACCAATCCATTATAAAGAATGATGTATGGGAAATAGTTGCCAGAACAAAGAACAAAGATGTGGTATCTTCCAAATAGATATACAAGATAAAACATGATGCAGATGGAAGTATTGAAAAACATAAAGCAAGATCTGTAGCTCGTGGCTTTTCTCAAAAGGAAGGCATTGATTATGAAGAGACGTTTTCTCCTATAGCCAAATACACTTCTATCAGAACCATCATAGCTCTTGCAGCCAAAATGAAGTGTAAGTTGCACTAGATGGATGTGAAAAAATCCTTCTTAAATGTTGTTATTGAAGAAGAAGTGTATATAGAACAACCACAAGTTTTTGAAGTTGAATATAGAAAGACTCATGTCTGTAGGTTGAAGAAAGCTTTGTACAGGTTGAAGCAAGCTCCTAGCACTACAACAAAATAGGGAATTAGTGCCTAGTTTAGCGCTGGATTTTAGTCCATTTGAGGCCATGAATTGGGCTGATGAGAGGGCCCTAAATGACATGTTCACTTGTGTGCCGGATTTAGCACCTAGTTTAGCGCCCAATTTATCTCCCTCTTTAGCGCTAGGTTTTGCTCCCTTTTTAGCGCCCAGTTTTGCTTCTTATTTAGCTCCTAGTTTTTCTCTAGATTTTTCACATAGTTTAGCGCCTAAAATGTGATATAGTTCTTGATTAAGTTTGGTTGACATTGATGTCAAACCTTGAAGAAATCCCCTTAGCACAAAGCTTTGGGTAATGGACCCAATATTGCTTGATGTAAATATGAATCATTATTTTCTTGCCATGGTTGATAAGAAGTAAAGATGGATGAACTCCAAAGTGTTCCCCTTATGGTGAAAGCCCTCACGGGAAGATGCTTTGTGGAGTGAGTTATCCTAGAAGTATGGTTAGAGAACCCATGCTTAATTGTGGAATAATGAGATGAAGGACAGTGAATTTTTCAATGAAACTATCCTAGGTGGATAGTGCTTGTCATGCCATTTCTGGTGGTATGTGGAATGTCACATAACTCCTCATGGTTAGAGAGTTATGACCATATGAAGTTGGATAACCCCTCATGAGTCTTATAGAAGCCCCCAAGGGTCAAAGTGCTTTGCAAAAGAAATTATTTTAAATGAATAAGCCCTAAAATAAGGAAAGTGTAAGGCTACATGAAGATATAAATAAGAGGCAAAGCTCACTCATCAAATACACACTTGTACATATTGTATATCTATGTCTTGTGTAAATCCTATTGAAACTACTTATGGATACATCTAAAGTGGCGAAATTCTAAGGTAGCACGAAGGGTTGATGGAAAAATTCTCGGAATTACAGAAAACTCTATTTTCTGAGGCGTACGCACGCTGTCTATGTATAGGGTGTGTATAGTAGGCGGGTTGTATGTGTATAGGGTGCATACATACGTGGGATGGCTTTGTACATGGTGAGTACATGTTTGCAAAGACATGGAAACCTGAGAATGTGAAGACGCAGAGGTTCTAGATTCTAAGATCAAGCTCCCAGAAAGGTCTAAAGTGCTCAGATACATTAGATCCATCCATTGTTTCGAAAGGTATGTCTTATTTCTATGAATAGTTGGATTTTGATGAAGAATGGAAATGGAGACTTGAGGATTCTCCCTAGAGAGACTAGCCACCACATGGGATCTTCTGCATAAGATAAGATCTACAGAAATACAGTTCTGGTCTATTTATCATTGATACTTCTTTTTGAGACACATCTTGTATTTCTTGGCATATGGCTAAGGGATTTTATGGTACATGGTTGAGATCTTGTATTTGTTGATTTATTGAGAGGCTGAATATCAGAAAGGGTTTGATGACTAAGATCATGTGAGAGAAAGTATACTTTTTCATGATTTCACACACCTATGTGGCACATGAATAGAGAGAGACATACTTGTCTTGAGTGAATGAGAATGCATGCACAGGGTACAGTTACAATCTGGATACAGTGACAGGTTACAGATCTATGTGAAAAAAGTTACATAGGGTCAAAAGTTTTCAAGTGAAAGGAAACCCTAGTTCTAGAAGGCATATGTAGGTTGCATAACAGTTAGGGAAGGTACATACATGGGCTACATAACAGATACAGTGCATACATATGCGAGCTGCAACATTACAGGTCGTGTATCTATTGTAATTTTGTAGATACATGTTCAGTTTAGGTACATATTGATTACAGGGAAGTTGTGCAGATCAAATACAGGTCAGTGGTACAGGTTGTTACAGTTGTATAGCAGTATATCTCACAATGACAGATTGATAGTGGTTCCATCATTCTACTTATACATCAGAGTGGTTGGACGGGGCAAGGACAGGTGGTTGTAGCCACCTTCCGGTTGTAGCCAGAGAACATAGGGGGTTGTAGCCAGAGAATTAGGGAGTTGGAGCTTCCCTCAAGTTGTAGCCTAAGAAACTAGGAGGTTGGATCCTCCTTCCAGTTGTAGTTGGAAAACAAAGGAAGTTGGTGCTTCCAATGAATGTAATTCTTCAAGACATATAATAAAAATCATTATGTGGTTTTCTCTCGATTTGGGTTTCCACGTAAAACACTGGTGTACTGTGTATGTGTGTGATTGTTCATTTCTTATTGCTCATTATTGGATAATAATTCTACATTTATATAACACTTGGATTATTTGGAGAAAAAGGATTATAATTACACTATTATTAATTCACCTCCCCCTCTTAGTAATCCAACAGTTGGTATCAAAGCAGGTTCCTTCAGAAATCAGTTTAACCACTGAAAGGTATATCATGGAGAGTACCAACATGTATAAAAATGGAATACCACATTTTGATGGACAGAAGTATGCTTTTTGGATCATAAGGATGAAGACATATATACAGGCACAGGGATTTCAAGTTTGGCAATCAATTGTAGATGGATACATAGCACTAGCAATTCCACCAACAAATGACAAAGCAGTAAAACTCAATGAGAATAATTCAAAAGCCACAAATGCACTTTTGAATGGTCTCAATGATATGGTATTCACCAAAGTTGCACACTGTAAATATGCTAAAGAGATTTGGGACAAGCTTTGAAATATTTATGAAGGAGATACAAAAGTCAAAGCAGCAAAGCTTCAAACTTACAGAGGTCAGTTCAAAAAACTAAAAATGAAGGAAGATGAGAATATTATAGCCTACTTCTTACGAGTCAATGAAACAGTGAATACAATCATAGGATTGGGAAAAGAAATCGAAGAATCTGTAATTGTTCAAAAGGTACTAAGATCTCTTCCTATGAGATTCAACCTTGAGATATCAGCACTAGAAGAAACATCGGATATAGAATCAATAAGCATGGATGAACTGCATGGAATCTTCATAGCATATGAAATGAGAACTGAACAGGAAAATCCATATGTAAAAGAAGCAGCCTTCAAAGCATCCAAAAGATCAAAGAAAAAGAAAAGGGAACAAGAAGAATATAGCAGCAGCAGTGACGTCTCGGAAGATGATGAAGAACTGGCCAACTTCGTCAAAAGACTGAACAAAGGAACCAATGGTAGGTATAGAGGTAAGCTTCCTTTAATTTGTTTTAATTATGATGGTATTGGTCATTTTGCTAACAAATTTCCTCATAAGAAAAGGAGAAATGATGAAGGTTACTCAAAAGGAAAACACACATATAAAGGCAAAAGAACTACAAAGAAATTTTTCAAGAAAAACTTATGCACCAAAGAAGACATCTCATCATTAGATGAAGATGAAGTCAGTGACAGTGAGACAGGAAGAGTTCTATTCATGACAGTAAAAGACTCTGACAAAGAAGACTCTGAAGAAGAATATGAAGAAACCGAAGAATAATATGAAGAAGTCAAAGAAGAAATTGAAGAGGAAGAAGTTGTCTATCGAGAAGAATTAATGTGTGCTATAGAAGTTATCAGAAGAGAAAACAAGAAAAACAAGAAACTACAAGCAAAACTAGACAAGAAAAAGGACACTCAAGGACTAGAACAAATGATCACAAAATTGAAGGTTCAAATAGAAGAGGATAAAAAAATTGAAGAAGCACTCAAAGAACAACTAGAAGAAAAGGACAGGATCATTGGAAACTTGGAAGAAGAGATTGTCACACTAAGAAAGGATGTTCAAAAGAAATATATGCAGAATAGCTCAAAATTTCTGGATGACATTATCAGCAGTCAAAAATCTCTTCTTGACAAGTTCAGACTTGGATACAATCAAACAAAAAATGGATCAAGCTCCAAAACGACAGAGCAAGAAACATATCAAAAATGATATGCAAAAACAATCAAATGGGATAGGAAGATTACAAGGTCACTCCTCCACCGAGAAGATTCATATTTCAGAATCAACAATAGACAAATAGGCCTCAAGAAGAAGAAGTATTTATAAGAGCACCTCCTTTCAAAAGATCTTCAACTCCCAGGTATCAAACTATATTTTTTGGTTTATGTTATGCATGTAATAATTTTGGACATAAAGTTGTGAATTGCAGAGCTAACAACAGGAATAATAACAACTTTGGGAGTCATACACAAAGGGGTTATTCAAGAAGACCTAGTGAAACACAGAGAAGAAGTTACAATAGGTTTGAATCTTTGAGCACTGAAGTGGAATGTTACAAATGTAACAATTTTGGACATGTGGCCAAAGATTGCAAAATGACAGTCCCTCCTAAAGAACCTCAACAGAATAACAACAATCTTAGACAAGAACCTCAAAAAATGACATGGATAAGAAAGCAAGATCAGTATAGCAATGAAGAATGCACAATCTCTCTACAAGCTAAGCAGAAGAAACATGGTTGGTATGTTGATAGTGGGTGTTCAAAACACATGATAGGTGATAGAGATAAGTTTCTTACATTACAAAAGGAAATAGATGCATCTGTCTCCTTCGAAAATGATAATTCAGCCAAAATCATTGGAAAAGGCATAGTCTGAATTGGGAACAAGAATGAAAAGGTAGAAAATGTTCTACTAGTATAATATATGAAACATAATCTTCTAAGTGTGAGTCAAATGTGTGACCAAGGTCATAAATTTACTTTCAATTCACAAAAGTGTGAAATAAGAAGAAAAGGTTCAGGAAAATTGATCGCTACAGCTACAAGAACTTCAAACAACATATATGTGTTAAGTGAAATTGGAAATGAAAAGTGTTGTCTAGGAAAGAAAGATGAAATTTGGCTATGGCGCGGAAGAATGGGTCACATGCATTTTGATAACCATGTCAAAGTCAGCAAAAGAGAAGTAGTCAGAGAAATTCCCCAGATCACGAAACCAACCAACACTTTATGCAAGCATTGTCAACAAGGATAGCAAACAAAGACCAGGTTCAAATCAAAGGAATATTCAACAACAAGACCACTGGAAATTGTGCATACTGATCTAGTTGCACCAACTACAGCAAAGGGATTAAAAGGTGAGAGATAATTTATGTTATTAGTTGATGATTATACAAGAATGAATGTAGTTTGCTTTCTCAAGAACAAGTCAGAAGCTTTTGAAAACTTCAAGATATATAAGGAAATGGTTGAAAATGAGATGGATTCAAGAATCAAATGCTTGAGATCTAATAATGGAGGAGAATTCACCTCAAAAGAATTTATGGACTACTGCAGCAATCATGGAATAAAAAGGCAATTCTCTATCGCTCGGACACCTCAACAGAATGGAGTTGTTGAAAGAAAGAACATGATAGTACAAGAAATGGCTCGAACAATGCTAATGGATTCAAAATTGACAGATATTTTTTGGACACAGATAGTGCATACAATAGTTCACATTCAAAATAGAGTAATGCTCAGAAACAACACCGACAAAACTCCTTACGAGCTATGGAAAGGAAGACCAGCAAATGTGAAGCACTTTAGAGTTTTTGGAAGCAAATGTTATATCAAAAGAGAAGATGGAAGAATGGGAAAGTTTGACTCTCGTGTGGACAAAGGATTACTTGTTGGTTACTCAAGTACAAGGAAAGCATACAAGTGTTACAATCTAAGATTGAACAAAGTTGTGGAAAGTTTCAATGTGACAATTGATGAAACAGGCAGACCAGAATCAAAGGAAGAAGAAAATGAATCAATGAAACAGCCCTTAGAAGAAGAAGCAGAAGATGAAAAAGAAGTAGAAGAGGAAGATGAAGAGAATCCAATAGAAATAGAAGAGCAAGTTCAACAAGTGCCTCCAAAGACAGCCAATAAACGAGTACAAAAGAATCATCCTTCAGAACATATTATCGGAAAAAAAGATGCAAGAGTTGAGACGAGAAGAAAAATATGTTCACCAGAACAAACACACCTATCACTCTCATCTACAATTGAACCAAACTGTTTTGAAGAATCCAACAAGGATGAATTTTGGAAAAAGGCCATGGATGAAGAATTTGATCAAATAGAGAAAAATGACACTTGGGAACTCGTTCCAGGACCAAAGAATAAGAATTTGATCGACACAAAATGGGTCTTCAGGAATAAATTGAATGAATATGGATAGGTTACAAGGAACAAAGCTAGATTTGTATGTAAAGGATATGCACAGGTTGAATGAATCGACTTTGAAGAGACATTTTCCCCAGTTTCCAGAATGGAAGCAATCTGTTTTCTTTTCTCTTATGCATGCTCCAAAAATATTAAAATGTATCAGATGGACGTAAAATCATCTTTTCTGAATGGGGAACTTGAAGAAGAAGTCTACATTGAACAACCAGAAGGATTTCAGTTGTCAAAAAACTTAGATTATGTGTGTAAATTAAACAAGGTCTTGTATGGTCTAAAACAGGCTCCTAGAGCATGGTACTCTAGATTGGATAAGTATCTACAGCAGGCAGGGTTCAGAAAAGGAGGTGCAGACAACAACCTCTACATCAAGGTAAGTCAAGGTCATATTTTATTAATTGAAGTTTATGTTGATGATATTATTTTTGGTAGTGATGGTGACAGGTTAAGCCAAACATTTGCAAAAGATATGCAGAATGAATTTGAAATGTCATTACTTGGAGAACTATCCTTCTTTCTAGGACTTCAGATACATCAAAGCAACCAAGGAATTTTTATTTCTCAAACCAAGTATGTCAGAGAAATGCTAAAAGGGTTCGGAATGGAAGATTGCAAACCATTTATCACTCCCATGCACACTAGTTGCAAGTTGAGCAAAGATGATGATTCGAAGTCTACAGATCAAATGCAATACAATTCAATGATTGGCAGCCTACTATATGTGACAGCATCCTAACCAGATGTAATGCAGGCAATTGGACAGGTGGCACGATTTCAAGCAGCACCAAAGGAATCACATGTATTAGCAGTAAAGAGGATTTTCAGATATCTCAAAGGAACAGAAGAGTTTGGATTATGGTATCCAAAAGGAAAGGATCTATCAGTTATTGCTTACACAGATGCAGATTGGGCAGGTTGTATTGATGACCAACGAAGCACCAGTGGAGCAACGTTCTACTTGGGTGAGTGTTTAGTATCATGGCTAAGCAATAAACAATCATCTGTATCTTTATCTACAACCGAGGCAGAGTATATTGCAGCAGCATCATGTTGTACACAGGTTCTTTGATGAAACAAACTCTGACAGATATATAGGTTGAGTATGATGATCCCATTCTAATCTATTGTGATAATACAAGAACTATCAGTATCCCAAAGAACCCTGTAATGCACTCCAAAATGAAGCACATTCCAATCAAGTATCACTTTCTACGAGAGCAGGTTGTAGAAAAGAATATCAAAGTTGAGTGTGTGGGCACAAAAGAACAAGTGGCAAACATCTTTACAAAACCACTTCCACACGAAGCCTTTGAATAAATTTTCCAGAGACTTGGAGTTATTTCTACTCCAAAATGAATGTTTTTTGAATGCTTATCTTATATGTGTTAGATGTACACGAGGAAGCACCATAAGAGGACAGTTCAGTCAAGGGGAGAAGTCTAGGATGGAAAGACACCTTTGCCATTGATGACAAAGGGGAAAAGAATTATCAGATGCAGAGGATAGAGGCATGGTTCCAGGGGGAGCAGATTTATCAGATGCAAAGGATAGAGGCATGGTTCCAGGGGGATCATGAGTGATATGATTTCAGTATTGCATCAGAGTGTTGCCATCAATTCCAAAGGGGGAAATTGTTGATTAAGGTTGGTTTTCATTGATGTCAACCCTTGAAGAAAGCCTCATAGCACAAAGGTTTGGGTAATGGACCCAAGATTGTTTGATGTAAAGATGACTCATTATTGTCTTATCATGGTTGAATATAAGTAAATATGGATGAACTCCAAAGTGGTCCCTTTATGGTGAAAGCCCTCACGAGAAGATGATTTGCGGAGTGAGTTATCCAAGTATGGCTAGAGAACCCATGCTTAATTGTGGAATAATGAGATGAAGGACAATGAATTTGTCAATGAAACTATCCTAGGTGGATAGTGTTTGTCATGCCATTTTCAGTGGAATGTGGAATGTCACATAACTCCTCATGGTTAGAGAGTTATGACCATATGAAGTTGGAGAACCCCTCATGAGTCTTATAGAAGCCCCCAAGGGTCAGAGTGCTTTGCAAAATAAATTATTTTAAATGAAGAATCCCTAAAATAAGGAAAGTGTAAGGATACATGAAGATATAAATAAGAGGCAAAGCTCACTCATCAAATACACACTTGTACATATTGTATATCTATTTTCTTGTGTAAATCTTGTTGAAAATACTTGTGGATACATCTGAAGTGGCGAACGTCTGAGGTAGCATGAAGGGTCGACGGAAAAATTCTCAGAATTACAGAAAAATCTATTTTCTGAGGCATACGCAGGTTGTCTATGTCTAGGCTACATACAGTATGCGGGTTGTCTATGTATAAGGTGTGTACGTACACGGGTTGTCTTTGTACAGGATGAGTACATGTTTGTAAATCCATGGAAACCTGAGAAGGTGAAGATGCAGAGGTTCTAATTCTGAGATCAAGCTCCCGGGAAGGTCTAAAGTGCTCAGATACATTAGAACCATCCATTGGTTCAAAAGGTATGTCTTATTTCTATGAATAGTTGGATTTTGATGAGGAATGACAATGGAGACTTGAGGATTCTCTCTAGAGAGACTAGTGGCCACATGGGATCTTCTGCATAAGATTAGATCTACAGAAATATAGTGTTGGTCTATTTATCATTGATACTTCTTGTTGAGGCACATCTTGTATTTCTTGGCATATGGCTAAGGGATTTTATGGTACATGGTTGAGATATTGTATTTATTGATGTATTGAGAGGCTAAATATCAGAAAGGGTTTGATGAATAAGATTATGTGAGAGAAAGTATACTTGTTCATGATTCCACACACCTATGTGGCACATGAATAGAGAGAGACATACTTGTCTTGAGTGAATGAGAATGCATACACAAAGTATAGTTACAGTTTGGATACACTGACAGGTTATAGATCTATGTGAAAGAAGTTACAGAGGGTCAGAAGTTTTCAAGTGAAAGGAAACCCTAGTTCTAGAAGGCATACGCAGGCTGCATAACAATTAGGGCGTGTACATACGCGGACTGCATAACAGATAGGGCGCATACATACGCGGACTGCAACACTACAGGTCATGTATCTATTGTATTTTTGTAGATACATGTTTAGTTCAGGCACAGATTGATTACAGGGAGTTTTACAGATCAGATACAACTCAGTGGTATAGGTTGTTATAGTAGTACAACATTATATCTCACAGTGACAGATTGACAATGGTTCCATCATTCTACTTATACTTCAAGGCGGTTGGACGAGGCAAGGATAGGTGGTTGTAGCCACCTTTCGGTTGTATCCATAGAACATAGGGGGTTGTATCCTCCTTCTGGTTGTAGCCATAGAATTAGGGACTTGGAGCTTCTCTCGGGTTGTACCCTAAGAAACTAGGAGGCTGGAGCCTCCTTCCAGTTGCAGTTGGAAAACAAAGGAAGTTGGTGCTTCTAATGAATGTAATTCTTCAAGGCATATAAGAAAAAGCATTCTATGGTTTTCTCCCGATTTGGGTTTCCACGTAAAAGACTGGTGTACTATGTATGTGTGTGATTGTTCATTTCTTATTGCTCATTATTGGATAATAATTCTACATTGATATAACACTCGGATTATTTGGAGAAAAAGGATTATAATTACACTATTACTGATTCACCCCCCCTCTCAATAATCCAACAATAGCTCCCTAAATAATGCCCAAAATAGTGCCTGGTTTAGCTCTTGGTGTAGCTCCTAGTTTAGCTCCGGGTGTGGCACATAATTTAGCTCTTGGTTTAGCACCTAGTTTAGCTCCAGGTGTAGCTCCTAGCTTAGCTCCTGGTTTAGCTCCTATTTTAGTGCCTAGTTTAGCTCCACGTGTGGTACCTAATTTAGCTCATGGTTTAGCTCTTGGTTTAACACCTAGTTTAGCTCCTGGTTTAGCTTTTAGGTTAGCTCCTGGTTCAGCTCTTGGTTTAGCACCTAGTTTAGGTCCTAGTTTAGCTCTTGGTTTAACTCCTAGTTTAGCTCATGATTTAGCACCTAGTTTAGCTCATAGTTTAGCTCATGGTTTAGCTCCTAGTTTAGCACCTAGTTTAGCTCCAGGTGTGGCCCATGTTTTAGCTCCCAATCATGCTTCTTGTTTTTCTTCTAGTGTAGCATAAAAAATATCTTCTATTTTGGCTTCCAAATTAACACCAGGATGTGCTTCCATTATTGCATCCTTTTTTGCTTCCAGAATTTCGTCCTTGTTAGCTCCATGGTTTTCTTCTTTTTAGTTCCAAGGTTTGCTTCCTTTTTAGCGTCAGGTTTTGCTTCTTTTTTAGGTCCAGGGTTTGCTTCCTTTTAATGTTGGTATTTGCTTCTTAATTAGCATACAGTTTTGCTTCTTGTTAAGCAGCCAATTTAGCCTCCTACTTAGATCCAAAAATAGCTCCAAGTATGGCTTCAAATTTAATGTTGAGTTTTACTTCCATTTTAGAGCCACATTTTGCTTCCATTTTAACAACTCATGTTGTGTCCTTTTTAGCTTCCATTTAGTAATTTAACTTTTTTTATTTCAATTTAATTAGTTAAATATATCATGCATCTTAAAAAACTTATATTATTATAAAGTAAGTCATATTGCATTTGAAGTATTTTATATGATAGCTTTTATAAAGAATTTTTAGGGAACTAGACATTCATACAAACTAACAACATCATTATACTTATTAAATCTCCATCTAAATAAAATCTACAACATACAATATGTTATCACTCCAAGAAACCCTTTGTGGTTGCAAACCAAAGGTGCTTGGTAACTTAAGAAATAAATGTTTTTTTGTATTTTGTAAATGTGGATCAATGGGACAACTCAATTCAG
>JZKD02S1673236.1:186020-211512 GCA_000966675.3 Picea glauca
ATCTATGTCGTCTCCCAGAGAAGCTGAGCTTCGATCTCCTCTCCCCGGCAACGGCGCCAATTTGTTATCACTCCAAGAAACCCTTTGTGGTTGCAGACCAAAGGTGCTTGGTAACATAAGAAATAAATGTTTTTTTGTATTTTGTAAATGTGGATCAATGGGACAACTCAATTCAGCTTATAGCATTCAAACATGAAAATGATAAATAAATAGACAGTGCTCTCAAAGATTGATTAATCAGCGGATAACTTTAAAATGGGTGAAGAACAGATTGTAACTAAACCAGTACAATGTAGGGTCTAAGAGACAATCAAGAAACCTATTATCAGGCTATGAGCTAAACAATGGGATAAAAGCCATTCAAAGCTTGACAACACAGATAATAGTGCAGAAAGAAAGATGGAAAGCTGACAATCAAAATTGAAAGGAACCTGTGATCTGTATTAACATAAAAAGTCTGAGTACAATAGCAGATTACTCTATCCAAAATCAAACCATTGTTTGATATCAAAACAGGCATTTATAGCCCTTACAAACAGTTACACAGATCCTAAAAACATGGATCTGTCATTAAATAAAAACAGTTCTATTCTATTTAAGCAACTTTGAAATTAAGTCTTCAACAACTGAACTAAATGGTCGAACTATCTTCAATCTCCAAATCACCATTTGCCTCCTCCAACTTTCAGCATCTGTAATGTGGTGAAGTGACATGACACCTGTATATGACTGTTCAATTTTTCAATATTCATGGCCGAGTTTTTAGGAGATGGTTTTGAATGTGTAACCAAAATCTCTCGAATCTCTGATGTTGAACTTCTAGCATTCAATCTCCTAGTCCACCGATACACTGGCATATCTTCAAAACATGTTTGAAATAAACTGTTGCATTTTCAGCCTCAAGACTTGCTTGCCCAGCTTTCAACAGCACAACCGTTTGAATTTTTCACGGGTTAGTTGTTGAAAGCTATCGCTTTCCACAGCTAACGGGTAATGAAATAGTAGTCTGGCGCTGCTGAAAGTCTTGATAGAGCACAAAAAGAGTCTTCGCCTTCAAAATTGATTTTAAACCAAAATCAGTGGGCATCCGACTTCTCACCTTACATGTTGACGGCAACTTGAGCAAGAACTTTCAGTTCTGGATGAGATCTTTGTTTCAACTTTTGTTTCAACCCCCTGATCTGCTTCTTGAGGTGCTTGGTAAGACACTGCAGGCTATTGCAGTCTTTGGTGAGTTTAGTCTTCCTCTTCTTCTCTCTGACACTCTCCTTGGCCAATCTTTCAAATGTTGTGTTTGTCTTGGAAAAGTTATCAGATAACTTTTTATATCTATCCTTTATCACCTGCTCCAAGACCTCCTGTTGGGCAATTACCTCCTTGAGATGTTTGATTTTCTGAGATTTATTTGATCTAGGGTTTTTTGATGATTCTACCTGCTCTGTATGATTTAAAGTTTCATAGTTCTGAGCACATTCTGTTGATTGCTCAGAACTCTTGATGGCAAGGCACTGATCTTTCTGCTCAGATTTTGAATCTGAGTATGGCAAATTAAGGATGTTCTTCCCAGTACTCTGTTGTGTAGGATGCCCTGTATTTTGCTGTGTAGTCTTCTCTGTAGTCTGTTCAAAGTTCAATTTTCTCTTCATCCTGTGATGCTTTATTCCAGAAACTTTGTCCTCTGATGGTCCTGGCAAGGCCCTTCTTCTCCTTGAGCTACTCTGAGGAGACAATTGCTTCTTTGAACCTACCATCTGCTCATTTGCAGTCTGATTCTGGGTTTCAAAACCTTCCCTGAACAGAAACTGCTCCCATCTCCTCTCCTGTTGTTTCAATTCTTGCAGGATGATAAATTTTATGAGGACAGGGTGACATAAAGTAGTTTTCACGCTCAAGGGTTGAGCTTTAATCCTCTTGCATACTTTAGTCAAACTGTGATACAAGAAATAAGGCAAATTGATGGGGGTCTTACCTGTGAAGTGATCCAATAGCTTAAAGTGATATATCATAAATTGTCATATCTTCCCTCTGATGTAATGTATAATTGTATGCCTTTGAATAATTCTTGCCATTCTTCATCCAGATATGAAACAAGCATACCTTTTCTCCAAGCTTTGTGTCTGTACCCATCTTTCAAATAGACCCTGAAATCCAAGTTTTTGGGAGTCGTGGTTTTAAACCAGCTCTGACCAGTTCTTGGCAATCCTGTAGCTACGGCAATGATAGCCTCATCCACTTTAATTTCCACAGAGCCGACGCGTTCTTTATTGCCATCAAAAGTTTGGGCGAAGGCTTCAGCTGTGGCTTGATGGCACCCGACTTGTAACCTTTCTACAAATTCCATATATCCTGCATTGGCGAAATGCCTCTGGACCTCGGGATGCGATTGCAAAAAGGATAAGTTATCCAATTCTCACTTGAGTAAAGCGCCACTGCGTTTTCTCACCATTCTGCAGCTCAAAAACTTGACAAATGTAATCCCTGTAACTGCCTAGTCGAGCCGAGGTTCTACGCTGTTGAAAGCAGTTTGGGCTCCGGCTCTGTTTTGAATCAAATGAAAACTTCAACAGTGTTTTGGAAACGATTTTTGATATGAACCCTCTGTTTGATTTGATGGTGTCAGGCTGGCGGTACCTCCTCTATACCTACGTCGTCGAACCCGAACTTGCCATTCCGGATGTGATGAGCGCTAAGCGTGGGTTCTGGAATGAATTCAAATTACAGTCATATTCTGACATGCATGATCGAGTTTCTATGATTTCCCACTCCTATCAGTGCATGCCTTGGATTTACTCTGACGTGGGGCTGATCACATCATCATTTCTATCATACGTGGATATCACGCACGTGATTCCCGCATCGTGCAGCAACGGCCCGTGGAAAACGCCTCTGCCAAATGCTCGCTTTCCACTTTCACCAGCGCGCGACCCCTTTGAAAACCCCTGTTAGCTATGGATAGTATGTACTTTCCACAGCACACCACTTTGTAGAAGATACTCCTTAGCTGCGGAAAGTAATTACTTACAATAGCGCGCCATATCAATTGAAACCGCTCCTTAGTTGTGGAAAGCATGTACTTTCCGCAGCGCGCCACCCGTGACTGATTGTCAAACCTTTTAAGATTTGTCACTTTCAACAGCGCGTCAACTGATGAAAAGAGCTCCTTAACTGTCGAAAGTGGGCACTTTCCACAGCGCACAATGAACCTTTGAAAACACGTTAGCTGTGGAAAGTGAAAAATGACACTTTTGAAAAAATAAGACTTTATGGGTCAATTATTTTCTAGGACAAACCAAAACCAAAAATTTTCTCAGCCATAAAAACTAAAAAGTAACTTGAAGACACTACCAAAATCCATGATATCCACTACAAAACTCAACCGAAAGAATGGTTTCATTTTGGGAGTTAACACAATATATATAAAATAACAAGATAATGATTATAACACGATCATCATCTATAATTAAAACTAGTCAAATATATCAATATTAGATAAGTATCATGTCAAACAACTTATAGCTTTAATATTGATAAGATCATCATCATTTATAACTACAACAAGTGAAAGTCAAATATGACAATAGATCAATAACATGTCAGAATGATACATGGCCAACAGTCGACGTAAGTTAAGATGATATATGTCCAAATGATATAAGTCAAAATGATAAATATCAAAATGATAAAACTCAATAATATGGTATTGTAGGTGAAAATGATACATATGATAATAAACATGAAAATAGGCATCATAATGATATACAACAATGATCAATGATGGAGTCTATATGATCAACATCATTGGCTACTACCAACAACTAGGTCATCATCATTATCTTGATCATCATCATTGTGGTCATAATCGTCGTCATTCACAGTGTCTTCTTCATCTAACTCATCATCATCATCTCCCATGTCTGTATCAAACCCATTATAATCTGGATCTATCTCATGAGGATCAACTGGATCTTTTGGAAGACCCGTGTTCTGCAAAAAAGAACATTCAAAATGAAAAGTTATTATTTATTTCATGCAATATGTAATCTTTGTGTTATATTTCTAATATTACAACATATGAAACGAAACCATAATCATATTAAATCATATCAAAGTGCACATATCATAATAAAATTTCAAATAAGTTACAAATAAGAAGTCATTCCAATGTTGTAAAACATGCAACAATTCCAAAAAACGTTAGTAAAGATCGTAAAAAAATGTGTTATACATTTTAACTATCAATTGTAAATTCTATTACATAACCGTAAGTGCCAATCCTCTCCATTGTGTGTTATATATGATTATGTTTGCCTATAAAAATACTTTGAGAGTTAATTGGTCTATATATATTCTTCTCTTGCATTTCACAGATGAATATTTTTCTAGGACATTTTGGCCCATTGTAATATGCTTCAAAGGTCCTTTGAGAATTAACCAGTTTATAGGTAATTTTGAAGATGCTCTCGATACTCATTCAACTAGAACACATCCAAATGTCAATCCTTCCAAAGAAAAAATTCAATACATCAAGCCCTAAAGGGTTGAAAATTATGATAAAAATGTAATAAAAGGTGTTAAGGTGTATTGCCTTGCCTTACCTTTCCATGCCACTCCATACCATGCCATACTTTTCCATGCCATGCCATGCCACGACTTACCTTTGCATGTCTTGCCTTTGCATGTCTTTCCTTGCCATGTGTTGCCATGCCATGTCATGGCTTGCCTTTTCCTACCTTTCCTTGCCATGTGTTGTCATGCCATGCCATGCCATGCCATGCCATGCCTTGCCTTGCCATGCCATGCCATGCCATGCCTTACCATGCCATGCCTTTTCATGCCATGCCATTCCATGCCTTGCTATCGAATGGTATGGATTTCCATTCCATGCCCCTCCATACCATGCTTTGCATTCACTTGCCATGTCTTGTCTTTCCATATCATGCATTTCCATATCATGCCTTGCCTTGCCATGCTATGTCATGTCATGCCTTACGGTTTTTATTCCCTAAGGAGGAATTGGACAAGAGTCCCCGAAATGGTTTGGGATGCCACTTGCAATTGGGCATAAAAATAAAACTGAGACTCAGATTGAGGAACCGTTGACTTAGATGGATTACTGGGAAAGGATTTCAGCTAGAGCAGCCCTCACTCTCAGGTGCCATGCCTCAAAAATTTCTTTACTCATTGATTTCGAGAATTGGTGTTTTGCTCAGTTTGAAGCAATGCAACATTTGGATTAAGGGATCCAATTTATGAAACCATCCCTCATGAGTAGATCGATAATGTGGTCACCTATTCCATGCCTAAACAAGCTTGCAGCATCTCACGAAAGTAAAAAATGTTGCTCTGTTAGGTTTTTATGCCCTAAGGAGGAATTGGCCAAGAGTCCCCGAAATGGTTTGGGATGTGACTTGCAACTCGGTATATAATGAAAATCGATATTCATATTGAAGAACTGTCGCCTCCATTGGATTCCTAGCATAGGATTTCAACTAGAGCACCCCTCACTCCAAGATCCAATCCCTCGTAAGTTGTTTTTTTCATCGATTTTGAGAACTAGGGTTTTGCTCAATAAGAAGCAATGCAACATTTGGATTTAGGGGTCCAATTTATAAAACCATGCCTCGGGATTGGATGGACAATGTGGTCACATAGTCCATTCCTACAAAATCTTGCAACATCTCACAGAACTCAAAAATGTTGCTTCATTAGGTTTTTATGCCCTGAGAAGGAATTGGCCAAGAGTCCTCGAAATGGTTTGGGATGCCACTTGCAGCTGGGAATAAAAATAAAACTGAGACTTGGATGGAGGAACCATCAACTTTGATGGATTAGTGGGATAAGATTTCAGCTAGAGCACCCCTCACTCTCAGGTGCCATGCCTCGGAAGTTGCTTTACTCATTGATTTCCATAATTAGGGTTTTGCTCAGTAAGAAGCAATGCAACATTTGGATTTAGGGGTCCAATTTATGAAACCATGCCTCAGGAGTGGATGGATAATGTTGTCACATAGTCCATGCCTAAACAAGCTTGCATCATCTCACAGAACTCAAAAATGTTGCTTCGTTAGGTTTTTATGCCCTGAGAAGGAATTGGCCAAGAGTCCCTGGAATGGTTTGGGACGCGACTTGAAACTCAGTATATAATGAAAATAGAGACTCAGATTGAGGAACCGTCGTCTCCGTTGGATTCCTAGCATAGGATTTCAGCTAGATCTCCCCTCACTCCCAGGTCCAATCCCTCCTAAATTTTGTTTTTCATCGATTTTAAGAACTAGGGTTTTGTTCAGTAAGAAGTAATGCAACATTTGGATTTAGAGGTCCGGTTTATGAAACCATGCATCAGGAGCGAATGGACAATGTGGTCACATAGTCCATGCCTAAACAAGCTTGCAACATCTCACTTAACTCAAAAATGTTGCTCCATTAGGTTTTTATGCCCTGAGGAGGAATTGGCCAAGAGTCCCTGAAATGGTTTGGGATGCCACTTGAAACTGGGCATAAAAAGAAAACTGAGACTTGGATTGAGGAACCGTTGACTCCGATGGATTACTGGGATAGTATTTCAGCTAGATCACCCCTAACTCTCGGGTGCCATGCCTCAGAAGTTGCTTTACTCATTGATTTTGAGAATTAGTGTTTGGCTTAGTTTGAAGCAATGCAACAATTGGATTAAGGGGTCCAATTTATGAATCCATCCCTCGTGAGAAGATCGATGATGTGGTCACCTAGTCCATGCCTAAACAAACTTGCAGCATCTCATGGAACTCAAAAATGTTGCTATGTTAGGTTTTTATGCCCTGAGAAGGAATTTGCCAAGAGTCCCCAAAATGGTTTGGGATGTGACTTGGAACTCAGTATATAACAAAAATTGAGACTCGGATTGAGGAACCGTCATCTCCATTAGATTATTTTCATATGATTTAAGCTAGAGCACCCCTCAGTCACAGGTCCAATCCCTCGTAAGTTTTGTTTTTCATCGATTTTGAGAACTAGGGTTTTTCTCAGTAAGAAGCAATGAAACATTTGGATTTAGGGGTTCAATTTATGAAACCATGACTCATGAAAGGATGGACAATGTGGTCACATAATCCATACCTAAACAAGCTTGTATCTTCTCACGGAACTCAAAAATGTTGATCCGTTAGGTTTTTATGCCCTGAGGAGGAGTTGGACAAGAGTCCCCGAAATGGTTTGGAATGCTACTTGCAACTGGGCATAAAAATAAAACCGAGACTTGGATTGAGGAACCATCGACTTCGATGGATTACTAGGATAGGATTTCAGCTAGAGCACCCCTCACTCTTGGGTGCCATGCCTCAGAAGTTTCTTTACTCATTGATTTTGAGAATTAGTGTTTTGCTTTGTTTGAAGCAATGCAACATTTGGATTAAGGGGTCCAATGTATGAAATTGTCCCTCGTGAGCATATCGATAATGTGGTCACCTATCCCATGCCTAAACAAGCTTGCAGCATCTCATGAAACTCAAAAATGTTGCTCTGTTAGGTTTTTATGCCCTGAGGAGGAATTGGCCAAGAGGCCCTGAAATTGTTTGGGATGCGACTTGCAACTGGGCATAAAATGAAAACCAAGACTCGGATTGAGGAACTGTCAACTCTGGTGGATTAATAAGATAGGATTTTCACTAGACCACCCCTCACTCTTAGGTGCCAAGCCTCGAAAGTTTCTTTACTCATTGATTTTGAGAACTAGTTTTTTGCTCAGTTTGAAGCAATGCAGCATTTGGATTAAGGGGTCCAATTTATGAAATAGTCCCTCGGAAGTGGATGGATAATGTGGTCACCTAGTCCATGCCTAAACAAGCTTGCAACATCTCATAGAACTCAAAAATGTTGCTTTGTTAGTCTTTTATGCCCTGAGCAGGAATTGGCCAAGAGTCCCCGAAATGGTTTGGGATGCGAATTGCAACTGGGAATATCACAAAAAATGAGACTCAGATTGAGGAACCATCGTCTCTGTTGGATTCCTAGCATAGGATATTAGATAGAGAACCCCTCACTCCAGTTCTAATCCCTCGGATGTTATTTTTTCATCGATTTTGAGAACTAGTGTTTTGCTTAGTAAGAAGCAATGCAAAATTTGGATTTAGGGGTCCAATTTAGGAAACCATGCCTCGGAAGAAGATGGAAAATGTGGTTACCTAGTCCATGCCTAAATAATCATGCAGCATCTCATGGAACGCAAAAATGTTGCTCCGTTAGGCTTTTATGCCTTGATGAGGAATTGGCCAAAAGTCCCCAAAATGGTTTGGGATGCCACCTGCAACTGGGCATAAAATGAAAATAGAGACTCGGATTGAGGAACCATCATCTCCAATGGAATCTTGGCATAGGATTTCTGCTAGAGCACCCGTCACTCCCAAGTGCCATGCCTTAGAATTGGCTTTACTCATTGATTTCGAGAACTAGTGTTTGGCTCAGTTTGAGGCAATGCAACATTTGGATTAAGGGGTCCAATTTATGAAACTGTCCCTTGTGAGTGGATTGTAATTTGGTCACCTAGTCCATGCCTAAACAATATTGCAGCATCTTATGGAACTCAAAAATGTTGGTCCGTTAGATTTTTATGCCTTGAGGAGGAATTGGCCAAGAGTCTACGAAATGGTTTGGGATGCGACTTGTAACTCGGTATATAACAAAAATCAAGACTTGGATTGAGGAACTGTCATCTCCGTTGGATTCCTAGCATAGGATTTCAGCTAGATCATCCCTCACTCTCGGGTGCTATGCCTCGAAAGTTGCTTTGCTCATTGATTTTGTGAATTAGTGTTTGGCTCAGTTTGAAGCAATGCAACATTTGGATTAAGGGGTCCAATTTATGAAACCGTCCCTCATGAGAAGATCGATAATGTGGTCACTTAGTCCATGCCTAAACAAGCTTGCAACATCTCACAAAACTCAAAAATGTTGCTCCATTAGGCTTTTATGCCCTGAGGAGGAATTGGCCAAGACTCCTCGAAATGGTTTGGGATGCGACTTGAAACTCGGCATATCACAAAAGCTAAGACTCGAATTGAGGAACCGTCATCTCCATTGGATTCCTGGCATAGGATTTCAGCTAGAGCACCCGTCACTCCTGGGTCCAATCCCTTGAAAGTTGTTTTTTTCATCGATTTTGAGAACTAGGGTTTTACTTAGTTTAACGCAATGCAATATTTGGATTTAGGGGTCCAATATATGAAACCATGCCTTGGGAGTGGATGGAAAAAGTGGTCACATATTCCATGCCTAAAAAATCTTACAGCATCTCATGGAACTCAAAAATGTTGCTCTGTTATCTTTTTATGCCCTGAGGAGGAATTGGCCAAGAGTCCCCAAAATGGTCTAGGATGCCACTTGCAATTAGGTATAAAAAAAAAAACTGAGTCTTGGATTGAGGAACAATCGACTCTGATGGATTACTGGGATAGGATTTCATCTAGAGAAATCGTCACTCTCGGGTGCCATGCCTTAGAAGTTGTTTTAATCCTTGATTTTGAGAACTAGTGTTTTTCTCAATTTGAAGCAATGCAACATTTGGATTAAAGGATCAAATTTATGAAACCATGCCTCAGGAGCATATAGAAAATTTTGTCACATATTCCATGCCTAAACAAGCTTGCAGCATCTCACAGAACTAAAAAATGTTGCTCTGTTAGGTTTCTATGCCCTGAGGAGGAATTGGCCAAGAGTTCCCGAAATGGTTTGGGATGCCACTTACAACTGGGCATAAAAAGATAACTGAGACTCGGATTGAGGAATCATTGACTTCGATGGATTACTGGGATAGGATTTCAGCTAGAGCACCCATCACTCTCGGGTGCCATGCCTCAGAAGTTGCTTTACTCATTGATTTCTAGAACTAGTGTTTTGCTCAGTTTGAAGCAATGCAACATTTGGATTAAAGGATCCAATTTATGAAACCATGCCTCAAGAGAATATGGACAATGTGGTCACATAGTCCATGCCTAACCAAGCTTGCAGCATCTCACAAAACTCAAAAATGTTGCTCCGTTAGGTTTCTATGCCCTGAGGAGGATTTGGCCAAGAGTCCCTGAATTTGTTTGGGATGCAACTCGAATTGAGGAACCGTCGACTCCAATGGATTACTAGGATAGGATTTCAGATATACCACCCCTCACTCTCGGGTGCCATGCCTCGAAAGTTGTTTTACTCATTGATTTTGAGAACTAGTGTTTTGCTCAGTTTGAAGCAATGCAACATTTGGATTAAGGGGTCAAATTTATGAAATCGTCCCTTGGGAGAGGATGGATAATGTGGTCACCTATTCCATGCCTAAAAAAGCTTGCAACATCTCATGGAACTCAAAAATGTTGCTCTGTTAGTCTTTTATGCCTTGAGAGGGAATTGGCCAAGAGTCCCCGAAATGGTTTAAGATGTGACTTGCAACTAGGAATATCACAAAAATCGAGACTCAAATTGAGGAACCATTGTCTTCGTTGGATTCTCGGCATAGGATTTTAGTTAGAGAATAACTCACGCCCGGTTCCAATCCCTCGGAAGTTGTTTTTTTCATCGATTTCAAGGACTAGTGTTTTTCTCAGTAAGAAGCAATGCAACATTTGGATTTAGCGGTCCAATTTAGGAAACCATGCCGCAGGAGTGGATGGACATTGTAGTCACCTAGTCCATGACTAAACAAGCATGAAGCATCTCATGAAAATAAAAAATGTTGCTCCGTTAAGCTTTTATGCCCTTAGGAGGATTTGGTCAAGAGTCCCCGAAATGGTTTGGGATGCAACTTGCAACTGGGCATAAAATGAAAATCAAGAATCGAATTGAAGAACCGTAGACTTAGATGGATTATTGGGATAGGATTTCATCTAGATCACCCCTCACTCTCAGGTGCCATGCCTCGGAAGTTGCTTTACTCATTGATTTCGAGAACTAGTGTTTTGCTCAGTTTGAAGCAATGCAACATTTGGATTAAGGGGTCCAATTTATGAAATTGTCCCTCGGGAGAAGATGGATAGTGTGGTCACATATTCCATGCCTAAACAAGATTGCAGCATCTCATAGAACTCAAAAATGCTGCTCTGTTAGGTTTTTATGCCCCGAGGAGGAATTGGCCAAGAGTCCCTGAAATTATTTGGGATGTGACTTGCAAATCGGCATAAAATGAAAACCGAGACTCGGATTGAGGAACCATTGACTTCGGTGGATTAATAAGATAGGATAGGGTTTGATGATGCTAAAAAGACTTGCAAGAGGTTAAAGAAGTTTGTTATGCTACTCAGTTTGGATTTTATGCCCGTACACCAAATTGGTCGCATATCCCCGAATGGCTTAAGGAGGTGAGTTGCAACTCGCAATAAAACTCAAAATGGGACTTGGATGAAAAAACCATCAGTTGCATTGAATTCAAAGCACCGGGTTTCATCTAGTGGGGCCCCTATGCTATCATTTTTCAATAGAAAAACCATTTGTTGGAGTATCTCCGACATTAGGGTTTTGGTCAATGAGGCATAGTGCAATTTCTGAAGATGAGGTCGATTTTCAAGAACACTATGCCAGCATTTTTGGCTAGTGTAGTTACATGGAACTTGTTCAAATAGAATTTTGGGAGCTTACAAAACTCTGTTATGCTGCTCGGTTTAGATTTTATGCCCCTGGACCAAATTGGCCACATGTCCTTGAATGGCTTGAGGAGGTGAGTTGCAACTATCGATAAAACTCAAACCGAGACTCATATGCATGAACCGTCAGTTGCATTGGATCTGAAGCACCTGGTTTCAACTATTGGGGCTCCTACCCTATCATTATTTCGACCAGAAAACAATTTTTTGAAGTATCTCCAACACTATGGTTTTGGTCAATGAGGCATAGTGCAATTTCTGAAGAGGAGGTCGATTTTCAAGAACACTGTGTCGGGTCTCTTTAGCTAGTGTAGTGATCTAGATTTTATGAGCAGAACGAAATGACTATAGATTATTAACAGGTGCTTAACACAAAATAACATAGATACTGTAAAATTGGTTTTCTATTCAATAAGGAAATAAGATGAAACTGTAAAATGCAGCGGAAACAAGCTTGCTGGAATGGTGGTGGCTTATCTCTGAGAAGAGATGTGATGGTTGCGCTCATTCACAAGAAGATGAATACAATGAGTCTCTGAATTCATTTTTACAATAAACAAGAATGCCAAAAACCCTAGACATCCAAAAACCTAACCCTAGGAGATGAAGTGCCAAAAGTCATGTGGGCCCCGTTTGGGTAAGTTAGTACATCAACTTCTCGGGGTCGTAACTTTTGTATACGATGTCCGTTTTAGGCGTATGATAGCCTATTGGAAAGGTATCATCGAGGATATTCATTGTATGAGAAATATCAAAGGATTTTAAATATTGAAAACCCATTTTTGCTAAATTTGGCCCTGGGTGAGCCACTTGCCTTGGTACAGGAGCTGCCCTGCTTTGACAACTCGATAAAGCTAGATCCTTTGTTGTCAAGTTCCCTTGATCTATGTGTCCACAATATGATCATTCAATGCATGTTTTATGAATTCAGGGTTGAGCTCTGTTGGTGTCAGTTGTTCTGCTACTTCTGAGGTGTCCAATAATGGTGGGAAATAAGGGCGAAGGAGATCCACATTGAACACTGGGTGCAAGGCAAGGAAAGGAGGAATGTTGAGCTCAAAATCATTATCCCCCATGGCCTTGGTGATGGTGTATGGCCCATAATTGGGTGGGAAAATCTTCTGATCGGGTCTTGTAAGGCATTCTTTATGCAAGTGCAACCAAACTTTGTTGCCCACCTGAAACTTATGTGGCACCCGATGTTGATCATAGTGTTGTTTGTATGACTTCTGTAGGATATCCTGAACCTGTTGGTGGATGTGTTGGATCTGTTCAATGAATCGGGTGGCTTTGTCAGCTTCAATTGGAGCAGGATATGAGTCGGTTGAGGTGACCGCAAGGGGAAGTGCAACATCTATGGGACCCAATGGTTGGAATCCCAACCCCACCTGAAATGGGTTGTTGCAGGTTGAGCTATGTAGGGCTCGATTGTAGCTATGTTGGACATAGGGAAGGCTCTCATCCCATGTGTGAGGGTGATTTGAATTATACATGCGAAGGATATGCACAATCATTCGATTTACAACCTTGGTTTGGCCATCTATCTGGGGGTGGAAGGCCATGGATTTGGTGAGCTTGGTGTACAATAGTGACCAGAGGATCGACCAAGATGTGATGAGAAATCAATTGTCTCGATCTGAGACAATGGTTTGTGGGATTCCAAAATGTACCCAAACTCGTTCAAAGAAGAGCTTGGCAGTGGCCTATGTTGTGATGATCTTCTTGCAGGCAACCAAAATCTCCATCTTAGAAAACCGATCAACAACCACAAAAACAAAATCATTTCCCCGCTTGGTGGATGGGAGGCCCAACATGTAGTCCATTGAGATGGATTCCCATGGCTTGTCAGGAGTAGGAAGAGGGGTGTACAGGCCCTATTTCTTATTGGTCGGTTTGGCAATAACGCAGGCAGTGCAGGACCTGATATACATGTTGACCTCCTATCGAAGTTTTGGCCAGTAGAATTGTTTCTATAGCATTGCCACTGTCTTTTCGACACCAAAGTGTCCTACCACCTGACTGTAGTGGGAGTCCTAGATTAGCTTCTCTCACTCGCTTGTTGGAACACAGATATGGCCTAGACGACATAACAACCCATCCTGAAGATGTAAATTATCGACAACTACGTTTTCCCCCAACATTTGGTAGATGGTGGCGAAGTCTGTGTCTATCTCATAGAGTTGGGGCCATCGAGAGGTCTCATGGCCACAAGAGTCTAGTACCATGCTAAGTGTCGTGAATGGCGGTCTACTGAGGAAATCAACAATGTGATTGGTTCTTCCTCTTTTATACTTGATGTTGAGGTGGAATTGCTGCAAGTATGTGGACCACTTTTGATGGAGATCATTCTGCAATTTTCCTTGTGTCTACATGAATTGTAGTGGCTTATGATCAGTGTGGATGATTGTCTCCTTCCCAAGAATGTAATGTCTCCACTGGCGGCAGGCTTGCATAATGGAGTACATTTCTTTGTCATAAGTAGGGTACTTACAGACAACATCTGATAGTGTCTCACTATGATAGGCCACGGGGTGGCCATGTTGGGTGAGAATGGCGCCCACAACATAGTCTAAAGCATTTGTCTCAATATCAAAGGGTTGTTGTAGGTCTGGTAGTGAAAGTACTGGGGATGAGTACAAGCACTACTTCAAATCATCAAACGCTTGTTGTTGGGACCGGCCCCACGCAAATTTATCCTTACCACCACCCTTGGTTATTTGGCTGAGGGCCCATGCAATATGGGAAAATCCTAACACGAACCTATGGTATAAATTGGCAAGGCCCAAGAAGCTTCGAAGCTCAGTGAGTGTGGTTGGGTCTGGCCAGTCACGAATGAATTGGATCTTGGTTGGATCCACATGTATGCCATGTTGATCAACAATGTAGCCCAGGTAATGGACCTTGTCCATGCCGAAGGAGAATTTTTCCAAGTTGGTGTATACCTTGTGCCGCCGCAGGGTGTGTAGAACCTACTGAATATGTTGCAAGTGTTCGGCCCAAGTCTTGTTGTAAATGAGAATGTCATCGAGATACACCACTACAAAATTATTGGTGAATGGTTGCAGGATATCATTCATCATCCTCATGAAAGTGGTTGGAGCATTTGTCAAACCAAAGGGCATGACCAGCCATTCAAAAAGGCCTTCCTTTGACTTGAAGGTGGTCTTCCATACATCTGTTTATTCTATCAGGACCTGGTGGTAACCAGACTTCAGGTCAATCTTACTGAAGTATTTGGCCTCCGTGAGTTTATCAAGGAGGTCGTCAATTCGGGGAATCAGGTATCAATTTCTGGCTGTGATTTTATTCAAAGCCCAGTAATCAATGCAGAGTCACCAGGTTCCATCTTTCTTCTGTACCAACATGATTGGGCTTTCGCAAGGTGATGAGCTGGAATGGATGTGCCCCTTATGGAGCAGTGCTTGGATATGTTGCTTGATCTCCTCATTCTCTAGCAAAGAGAAATGACTGAATGGCCCATTGGGCAGTGGTGCACTGAGGGTCAGATCGATGGGGTGCCTGGCCTGGTAGTGCAGAGGTACCTCAGTAGGTGAGGAGAAGATATCTGACTATTCTTCCACAACCTTATCTACTTGCTTCTACTATGTGGAGAGGTCAGTCATAGAGACCCTGGATGTGATTGTGATCTTTCACTCATTCCAAGAGAAAATCACAAAGAAGACAAACTTCCCTATCTGAGAGATGACCTTCCTACATTTTTTAGCAGAGATCAAGGAATTAACACTAGGTGGGACTACCTTGGGTATCCTGTACAAGTTCCTGTTCAAAGTAATAATAACACTACGAGGCCTAGACTCATATACAACATGTTGTTTCCATAAATAAGGTTGGCCCAAAAGAAAATCACAAACTTCAAGAGGAGCAACATCACACAATACCTTGTCTTTGAAGGGCTTGATGTCGTACGATAGTCGGCACTATTGGCTGACGCAGAGATCGCTTCCTTGGTGGAGCCATCCAATGGTGTAGGGTTGTGGGTGTGGTGTTGTTGGTAGGGCCAGCCGCTTGATGACATCTAATGAGATGAGGTTCTTCTGGCTACCACTATCAATGATGAAGTGTAGTGGGGTGCCTTTTACCCACATCTGTGAATGGAAGAGGCGCTCTCCTTCTTTTGGCTTGTCTGGTTCACCAGGATGGAGCTTGGTGGTAGAAATGATGGCACTGGGTTCTACGTCAATGATCCATATTCCCCTTTCTGGTTCTGAATCAGAGTCAGAATCCACATCTGATTTAGAGGCTTTCACTTCGGCCACCAATGAATTCTTTGAACGGCAGTCAATAGTGTTATGCCAAGGGCTCTTATGGAAGTCGCACCACTTCCCGGTATCTTTCTTTGTCTTTATGGTGTCCTTCTTTGCTTGTGGCTTGGACTGGTTGTCACGATATTGTCCATATTTTCTCTGTCCTTTGTTCTGTGGGTTGGGGCTACCCTTTCCTGGCTTTTCTTGTGAGGGGATCCCAGGCCCAAATTGTCGCGTCTTTTGTTTGAACTTCTGCTTGATTTTGATGGCATATTGGTAGGATGCGCCCAAGGATGAGATGTCCAGAAATTACATTTTGGTCTAGATGTATCTATGCAGAGCACCACGATACTTGAGCACCATATGTCGCTCTGAATCTTTGATACCCAGCTTGGTGCGCAAGGTGTGGAAGATATTTGTGAAATTCGGCACTGCTTGGTCTCTTTCTTGCCGCAGTGTAGTCCATTTGGTATACAAGTCGTTATAACTTCCAACAGGGTAGTATTGTTCCTTAATAGCATCCTTGAAGGATTCCTAGGTGGCTGTGACTGTAAATAATGAGGGTTCCTCTATTTCCTTTTTCTCATAGAAAGTTTCCCACCAATCTTTGACATGGGGAACGGCTTTGAGGAGTGCAAAAGTAATCTTTTCTCTATTCGAAAATTTATGGACAGAAAAATGCCCTTCTAGTAGATTCAACCACTTGTCTACAACATCTACATCTATCTGACCTTCAAATATAGGAATATTGAAGTTTATTTGTACCTTGAAGGGGGCAACGCCTCCGCTCGAAGAAGATGCTTCGCTTGTTGGTAGCCGTCAAAGGATTTGCGCAAAACTATCCATCATCTTGTTCCTTTGTTGCATGAGGGCTTCCTCAATCAATAGTTTGAAAGGATCTTCTATCCCATCATCTTTTTTTTCTCCTTATATGAGAGGTCGCTTGGGCATGCGAGAGCTTTTGTCCTCAAGAAAAACAAGCTCGAGACCCAACTCTTTGTACTCTGACCTCGTTGGGGACATGCATTAAGACGACAAGGAGCAAACCACTCTGATACCATTGATCCATATTTTATGAGAAAAACAAAGTGACTACAGATTATTAACAGACGCTTAAAACAAAATAACAGAGATACAATAAAATTGGTTTTCTATTGAATAAGGAAATAAGCTAAAACTGTAAAATGCAGCGGAAACAAGCTTGTTGAAATGGTGGTGGCTTCTCTCTGAGAAGAGATGTGACGGTTGTGCTCATTCACAAGAATATGATTACAATGAGGCTCTGAAGGCATTTTTACAATAAACAGGAATGCCAAAAACCCTAGACATCCAAAAACCTAACCCTAGGAGATGAAGCGCCAAAAGTCATGTGGGCCCCATTTGGGTAAGTTAGTACATCAACTTCCCGAGGTCGTAACTATTGCATACGATCTCCTTTTTAGGCGTATGATAGCCCATTGGAAAGGTATCATCGAGGAGATTCATTTTATGGGAAATATTGAAGGAAATTACATATTGCAAACTCATTTTCCCAAAAAAAACATCGTTTAGGGCCTCAAAACAGCTCTAGAAGTGAAAACTGCTAAAAATAGTAAATTACCAAAATTGTCAGAAAATTGTTTTGAGCCAGTTGGAAAAGGTGGGTAGCCACCAATATCCACATGGATCATGTAGTCACATGGATCTTGGAAAAACATACTTGCAAGAGCTTATGGAAGTTCGTTATGCTACTCGGTTTGGATTTTATGCCCCCAGACCAAATTGACCACATGTCCCTAAATGGCTTGAGGAGGCAAGTTGCAACTCTTGATAAAACTCAAACTGGGACTCATATGCATGAATCATCAGTTTCATTGGATTAAGAGCACTGGGTTTCAGCTAGTGGGGCCCCTACTCTATTATTCTGTCGACCGAAAAACCATTTGTTGGAGTATCTCTGGCACTAGGGTTTTGGTCAATGAGGCATAGTGCAATTTTTGAAGATGAGTTTGATTTTCAAGAACACTCTGTCGAGCATTTTTTGCTAGTGTAGTCACATGGGAATTGGCCAAATAGACTTGTGGGAGCTTACGGAACTCCATTATGCTTCTCGGTTTGGATTTTATTCCCCTAGACCAAATTGGCCATATGTCCTTGAATGGCCTAAGGAGGTGAGTTACAACTATCAATAAAACTCAAACCGAGACTTGGATGCACAAACCGTCAGTTTCATTGGATCCGTAGCACTAGGTTTCAGATATTGGGGCTCTTATGCTATCATTCCTTTGACCAGAAAACCATTTGTTGGAGTATCTCCAACACTAGGGTTCTAGTCAATGAGGCATAGTGCAATTTATGAAGAGGAGGTCAATTTTCAAGAACACTGTGTCAGGTTCTTTTGGCTAGTGTAGTCATGTGGGCCTTGGCCAAATAGACTTGCGGGAGCTTACCGAAGTTTGTTACGCTACTCGGTTTGGATTTTATGTGCCTGGACCAAATTGACCACATGTCTCTAAATGGCTTGAGGAGGCGAGTTGCAACTCGCGATAAAACTCAAAGTGAGACTCAGATGCCATGAATCGTCAGTTGCATTGGATTAAGAGCACCGGTTTTCAGCTAGTGGGGCCCCTATGCTATCATTTTGTCAACTAGAAAACCATTTGTTGAAGTATCTTCGGCACTAGGGTTTTGGTTAATGAGGCATAGTGCAATTTTTGAAGATGAGGTCAATTTTCAAGATCACTATGTCGGGCGTTTTTGGCTATGGTATTGGTATTGGTATGGTATTGGTATGGATATCATTGCCAATGCATACCATTGTGGTATGCAATGGTATTGATATTGGTACGCAACGATATTGGTATGCAATGGTATGGTATTGGTATTGGTATTGACAGTGTTCTTGGTATGGTATGGTATGGTACTGGCAATGGTATTGGTATGCATATCATTGTCAATGCATACCATTGCAATGCAATGGAATGCAATATTGGTATTGATATCAGTATGCAATGATACTGGTATGCAATGGTATTGGTATGCAATCATATGGTATTGGTATGGTATTGGTATTGGCAATGGTATTGGTATGGTATGGTATGGTATTGGCAATGGTATTGGTATTGGCAATTGTATTGGTATTTTTATTGGTATGCAATGGTATTGGTATTGGTATTTCCATGCAATGGTATTGGTCGTATTGGTATGCAATGGTATTTGCATTGGTATTGGCAAGGCATAAGGGTATTGCCAATGCATATTGGTATTGGTTTTGGTATTGGTATTGGTATTGGTATTGGTATTGGTATTGGTATGCATATCATTGCCAATGCATACCATTTCCATGAAATGGTATGCAATGGTATTGGTATTGGTATGCAATGGTACGGTATTGGTATGGTATTGGTATTTTTATTGGTATGCAATGGTATGGTATTGGTATTGGCATGTTACTAGTATGGTATGGTATGGTATTGTACTAGTACGGTATTGGTATGGTATGGTATGGTATGGTATTGTACTAATACGTTATTGGTATGGTATGGTATGGTATGGTATGGTATGGTATGGTATTGGTATTGGTATTGGTATGGTATTGGTTTTGGTACCGTATTTGCATTGGTATTGGTATTGGTATGGTATGGTATTGGTATTGGTATTGGTATGCAATGGTATTGACCGTATTGGTATGCAATGGTATTGGTATTGGTATTGGCAAGGAATAAGGGTATTGGCAATGCATATTGGTATTGGTTTTGGTATGGTATTGGTATGGTATTGGTATGCATATCATTGCTAATGCATACCATTGTCGTGCAATGGTATGCAATGGTATTGGTATTGGTACACAATAGTATGGTATTGGTATGGTAGTGGTATTGGTATTGTTATTGGTATTCAATGGTATGGTATTGGTATTGGTATTGGTATGTTATTGGTATGGTATGGTATGGTATGGTATGGTATTGGTATGGTATTGGTATGGTATGGTATGGTATGGTATTGGTATTGGTATTGGTATTGATATGCAATGGTATCGGTATTGGTATGTAATGGTATTGGCTGTATTGGTATGCAATGGTATTGGTATTAGTATTCGCAAGGAATAAGGGTATTGGCAATGCATATTGGTATTGGTATGGTATTGGTATAGTATTGGTATTGGTATGGTATTGGTATACATATCATTGCCAATGCATACCTTTGTCGTGCAATGGTATTGGTATTGGTACACAATGGTATGCTATTGGTATGGCAGTGGTATTGTTATTGTTATTGGTATTCAATGGTATGGTATTGGTATTGGTATTGGTATGTTATTGGTATGGTATGGTATGGTATGGTATTGTATTAGTATGGTATTGGTATGGTATGGTATGGTATTGGTATGGTATTGGTATGCATATCATTGTCAATGCATACCACTGCCGTGCAATGGTATGAAATGGTATTGGTATTGGCACACAATGGTATGGTATTGGTATGGTAATGGTATTGGTATTGGTATTGGTATGGTATTGGTATTGGTATTGGTATGGTATTGGTATTGGTATTGGTATTGGTATTCAATGCTATGGTATTGGTATTGGTATTGGTATTGGTATGCTATTGGTATGGTATGGTATGGTATGGTATGGTATTAGTATGGTATTGGTATGGTATTGGTATGGCATTGGTATTGGTATTAATATGGTATGGTATGGTATTGGTATGCAATGGTATTGGTATTGGTATTGGTATTGGTATTGGTATAGTATTCGTATGGTATTGGTATGGAATGGTATTGGTATTGGTATTGCTATGGTATTGGTATTGGTATTGGTATGGTATGGTATTGGTATTGGTATGGTATGGTATTGGTATTGGTATGGTATTGGTATGGTATAATATTGATATGGTTTTGGTATTGGTATGGTATTCGTATTGGTGTTGGTATGGTATTGGTTCATGTAAGGATTAGGGATGATAAATATAGTTTGGTTTGGTCCAATAATCCTATTCTAAGATAATAGATTGCAAAGATATGGTACAATACTATGTTATGTAATGCAAAACAAGACAAAATCATTGTGGTGGAAGCCCCTTTGGAATATTATAGCTCCTATGAAGACACATGTTTATATGTGGCTAGTGTTGGGAGAAAATTTACTTCTTTAAGATCATTTGCAAAGGAGAAGTAACCAAGGGTCTGGCATGTGTTCAGTTTGTAAGATGGATGATGAAGTTATCACCCATATATTAGTGAAAAACAGCTATGGTAGAGAAGGTCCAAGGGAAAGAAGGCCCTATGAATGTTGGATGAGAATCCAACTTATCCAAATAGTAGGAAAATATAAATAAATTAAACAAAAGGGGCAAAGCCCTGCTAGGAAAACTATGTTTGTTATCAAGAGCCACAAAATAAGGGCTAGTATTTCCAAACTCCATAAATTGCAAGGAACATTCCACAAGTTCATAATATTCAAAGGAAATAAAGGACAAGGATGCCCGAACGGGGAGCTGTTGACAAAAACTAGGGGAAAAAAAAGGCAAGGGATCCTTCAATACTATTGATACCTTGTTCTCCATCCATATTACAAAGTCGATCCACTTTTTATTTTGTAACATTTCTTTTTCAAAATGAATTGGATGCCGGCCATATTTGTCCTCCTGTCAAAACATGGCACATGGACTAGTTAAACTAATAAATATGTAATCATTTACTTTTTCTAGGAAATAAAATAAAATAAAAAAACATTTCACATAATAAATATACTTACAAAGGTGCATATCAAGGCTTGTAAACCTTTTTGGCCACAATGATGCGTGGCTTGGAGTTTTGCGAGCCTAGATTTGGAGGCTTTGTCCTGAAGCATAAAGTAAGTCAATTGAACTATGCACAAATAAAATATAAAAATCATTTAAGAAATTTGATAAAATATTATGAGCAAGTTGAAATACCTAGATACTCTCCTCACCAGACTTCCTCCATGCATCTGACTTCTCATATGATTTTACAAGTTATTTCCATACTTTTATACTAAAATCAATTGGCCTTATTTTGAGCCTTGGCTCGAGCGGGAGTTTTTTTATCTTCTTTGTTTGATTGAACCTAAATCTCTTGCAATTCTGAGGCATTTGTCTTTTCACCTTTTTTACTGACCAACCTATGCCAAATTCAGACTCCATGTCATGAATTACAGCTTTATACAGGTGCATTGGTATCTTTGAGAATGAAAAATGAAGATGGCCTTTGAACCTTTGAAGGCACGATTTCTTCAACTTGTTCTCAAAAACCTTCTTGGCATCTGACATTCTAATTTCACCTAAAACCATGTAGTATTCTATCCTTGTATCATAGTTCCCAATGCAAGTTCCAAAACATGGTGTGGTGGAGGAAGTTTGGGTCCCATGAGTGGATTCAACATTGGAGGTCTCCGCTCTCTGTTCCATATTCTTAGAGGTCACCGTATATGATTTCCTCCTTGATTTTCTGCTCGATCCAAGAGTGGTTGGGGAATCAATTGATTCCCTTTCACAGGGTTGATTTGCTTGCAATGTCTCAGGGGCCTTAATGGATTGTTTTTCTATGTATTTTGCAAGTGTTTTCAAGTCTACACCATCAAGTTTTTTATGGCTTCTATCCCCAATATTGAAGCCAATGCATCTTTCTCCTGGTCAGTCTCATGTCCCTAGATATATAAAATAATTTTTTTGTGTTAAAATTTTCAATAAAAAGCAAGTAACTAAAAATAAAATAAAATAAATGAGACAATTAAAAATCTATAAATTGAGAAGGACTTACCTCATTATGGATATACTTTGTTTCCTTTCCTCTACTTGACATTTTAAGAAAGCTAGAGAAAATCCCTTATGTCGGTATTTGGGCAAGTGGACTTTGTGATGATTTTTGAAGGTGCTTATTTCTTCTCTCTTCTTCCTGGTCTTTTTTTTCCTATTCTAACAAGGATAAGAAAATGTAAAACTCAGATAGACCATAAAATATGAGGAAATTTATATGTAAAGAGGTTGAATTGTGAAATTTGATAATTGTTTTACCTGAAAATCTCAGTTCACCCTTAGGAAACCCCCAGATTGTGCTATGGTCTTACCCTATCTCTGTTCACCCTAGAAAACACCCAAATCGTGTTGGATTCCAAATCTAGTTTGAAAATTAGTTGGTATGCTCACACCCAGTCTCCCTTTGTCCTAGGAAACACCCAAGTCATGCTGGAATCCAATTGTAGTTTGAAATTGAGTTGGTATGGTTGCAGACTAACTCCTCTCGCCCTAAGAAACACCCAAATCGTGTTGGAGTCACCCTAGAAAACACCCAAAATGTGTTGGAGTCGAAATGAAGCAAGAAATTCACTTGAATTGTCACACTCTATCTCCATTCGCCCTAGAAAACACTCAAATCATGTTGGAGTTGAAATGTAGAAGGGAATTCAGTTGGACAGGTCACAATCTTTCTCCATTCTCCATAACAAATTCCCAATTCATGTTTTTGTAATTCTTCCCCTCCAAAATGTCAAATTCGTCCCCTTGCCCGCGGATATATGTGTTTTTTAGGTTTTACATATCAGTGGGCATATTTGTCCCCTTGCCCGCAGGTATTTTCATTTTTTAAACTTCTACATATCAGTCGGCGCTAAATTGGGCGCCAGCTACGCCTAGTTTAGTGTCGATTTATCTCCTTAATGTAATCAACTATGGGCACCTTAGTGGGTGTAAAAAACTTCAGGGATTGTGCCTAAATCTGGTCAAAACGTGTCCATTTTAGGCCTAAACGGTGATCCACCATTGATCCAATCACATGTAGTTCTCAACTACAACATTACTCAAGACAATGTATCACCTTTAGTAGTTCATTCTCTATCTATCCCTATGGTTTGGTTGGATCATGATTTAAATCAAAAATTCCTTATGTGACCGCTACCACCATTTGCACAACCTCCACTAATAGAGTATGAGTCTTTGAATCCTTTGAACAACTTAGACTTGAAAATTGATATTGTAGCTTCACACTTGGGAGCCACCAATCCACTCTTTTTTCCCATGTGTTAAAGTGCTCTTTCCTCATTAACCATGAATTTCGATGATGATGAAAAATTATTTCATGATATACCTTATTTTAATGGTCCTTGGGATAACCTCCACTTTAGTTCTCCTATTGACTTCCTACCTAAGCTACCCACTCCACTAGCATGCCCTTAGACTCCATCTCCTCTAGAAATATATTTGATTCTTGCCTGCTAGCACCACATATCGCACTTGACATTGACACCTTGGACCACTCTTATGATCATTGATTTTTCAACCACATGAATTCTTGTTTAATATTTTGAGGATACAAACACTTCCATGATTTTAATTACTCTTGATAAATCTAATAAGATTTTTGAATTGATGTTTCATAGATGCGTGGATTTGAACTAGATATTGATATTTTCGTACCTTTGCATCATTTAGTTATCCATGGTTGGTTTAGCAAAAATGTAGCAAATATGTAGCAATTTTTATCACCCCTATTGACTTCAACCTTCTTTTTAGGTGCAATTATGTATGGTATGGTATGGTATGGTATGGTATTGGTATGGTATGGTATGGTATAGTATGGTATTGATATTGGTATGGTATAGTATGGTATGGTATGGTATGGTATTGGTACGCAATGGTAATGGTATTGGTATTGGCAATGCATAGTGGTATTGGTATTGGTAATGCATATTGGTATTGGTATTGGTATTGGCAATGCATATTGGTATTGGTATTGGTATTGGAAATGCAATGGTATTGGTATTGGTATTGGTATTGTCAATGGTATTGGTATTGGTATGGTATGGTATGGTGTGGTATTGGTATTGGTATTGGTATTGGTATTGGTATGCATATCATTGCCAATGCATACCATTTCCATGCATTGGTATTGGTATTGGTATGCAATGGTATGGTATTGGTATTGGTATGGTATGGTATGGTATTGGTATTGGTATTGGTATGGTATAGTATGGTATTGATATTTGTATGGTATGGTATGGTATGGTATGGTATTGTTATTGGTATTGGTATGCTATGCTATGCTATGCTATTGGTATTGGTATGGTATTGGTATGGTATAATATTGGTATGGTATTGGTATTCTCCACTCTAGTTCTCCTATTGACTTCCTACCTAAGCTACCCACTCCACTTGAATGCCCTTAGAATCCATCTCCTCTAAAAATGTATGTGATTCTTGCCTACTAGCACCACATATCACACTTGACAATGATACCTTGGACCACTCTTATGATCATTGATTTTTCAACCACATGGATTCTTGTTTAATGTTTTGAGGATACAAACACTTCCATGATTTTAATTACTCTTGATAAATCTAATAAGATTTTTGAATTGATGTTTCATAGAYGYGTGGATTTGAACTAGGTATTGATATTTTGGTACCTTTGCATCATTTAGTTATCCATGGTTGGCTTAGCAAAAATGTAGCAATTTTTATCACCCCTATTGACTTCAACCTTCTTTTTAGGTGCAATTATGTATGGTATGGTATGGTATTGGTATTGGTATTGGTATTGGTATGGTATGGTATAGTATGGTATTGGTATTGGTATGGTAATGGTATTGGTATTGATATGGTATTGGTATTGGTATTGGTATTGGAAGTCCGTTA
>JZKD02S1673236.1:211562-229960 GCA_000966675.3 Picea glauca
TCGGTTTGGATTGTATACCTCCGGACCAAATTGGCCACATATCCCTAAATCGTTTGAGGAGGTAAGTTGCAACTCGCAATAAAACTCAAATCGGGACTCGGATGCACAAGCCGTCAGTTGCATTGGATTTAGAGCACCAAGTTTCAGCTAGTTGGGCCCTACGCTATCATTCTGTCAATAGAAAAACCGTTTGTTGGAGTATCTCAACATTAGGGTTTTGGTCAATGAATCATAGTGCAATTTTTGAATATGAGGTCAATTTTTAAGAACACTATGCCGATGTTTTTGGCTAGTGTAGTTGCATGGAACTTTTCCAAAAAGACTTGTGGAAGCTTATAGAACTCTGTTATGCTGCTCGGTTTTGATTTTGTGCCCTCGGACCAAATTGGCCACATGTCCTTCAATGGCTTGAGGAGACGAGTTGCAACTATTGATAAAACTCAAACCGGGACTCGGATGCATGAACCGTCAGTTGCATTGGATCCGGAGCACCTAGTTTCAACTATTGGGGCTCCTACCCTATCATTCTGTTGACCAGAAAAAAAATTGTTGGAGTATCTCCAACACTAGTGTTTTGGTCAATGAGGCATAGTGCAATTTCTGAAGAGGAGGTCGATTTTCAATAACATTGTGTTAGTTATTTTTGGCTAGTGTAGTCAGGTGTGCCTTGGCCAAACAGACTTGCAAAAGCTTATGGAAGTCCATTGTGCTACTTGGTTTGGATTTTATGCCCCCAGACCAAATTGACCACATGTCCCTAAATGGCTTGAGGAGGTGAGTTGCAACTCGTGATAAAACTCAAACCAGGACTCAGATGCACGAAATGTCGGTTGTATTGGATTAAGAGCACTAGGTTTCAGCCAATGGATCCCCTACGCTATCATTATGTCGATCGAAAAACCATTTGTTGGAGTATCTCCAGCACTAGGGTTTTGATTAATGAGGCATAGTGCAATTTTTGAAGATGAGGTTGATTTTCAAGAACACTCTATCGGGCATTTTTTTCTAGTGTAGTCGCATGGGCCTTGGCCAAACAGACTTGCGGGAGCTTACATAACTCCATTATGCTGCTCAGTTTGGATTTTATGCCCCCGAACCAAATTGGCCACATGTCCTTGAATGTCTTGAGGAGGACAGTTGCAACTATCGATAAAAATCAAAATGGGACTCGAATGCATGAACCGTCAATTGCATTGGATCCGAAGCATCGGGTTTCAGCTATTGGGGTTTCTACACTATCATTTCGTCAACCAAAAAACCATTTGTTGGAGTATCTCCAACACTAGGGTTTTGGTCAATGAGGCATAGTGCAATTTCTGAAGAGGAGGTCGATTTTAAAGAACACTGTGTCAGGTGTTTTTGGTTAGTGTAGTCACATGGGCCTTGGTCAAATTGACTTGTGGGAGCTTACAGAAGTCCATTATGCTACTCGGTTTGGATTTTATTCCCCCAGATCAAATTGACCACATGTCCCTAAATGGCTTGAGGAGGCGAGTTGCAACTCACGATAAAACTCAAACCGGGACTCAGATGCATGAACTGTCAGTTGCATTAGATTAAGAGCACTGAGTTTCAGCTAGTGGGGCCCCTATGCTATCATTTCGTCGATCGAAAAACCATTTGTTGGAGTATCTCCGACACTAGGGTTTTGGTTAATGAGGCATAGTGCAATTTCTAAAGATGAGGTCTATTTTCAAGAACACTCTGTCGAGCATTTTTTGCTAGTGTAGTCGCATGGGAGTTGGCCAAACAGACATATGGGAGCTTACAGAACTCCATTATGCTGCTTGGTTTGAATTTTATGTCCCCGGACCAAATTGGCCACATGTCCTTGAATGGCTTGAGGAGGCAAGTTGCAACTATATATAAAAATCAAATCGGGACTCGGATGCATGAACCGTCAGTTTTCAGCTATTGGGGCTCCTACGCTATCATTTCGTCAACCGAAAAAGCATTTGTTGGAGTGTCTCCAACACTAGGATTTTGGTCAATGAGGCATAGTGTAATTTCTGAAGAGGGGGTCGATTTTAAAGAACATTGTGTCAAGTATTTTTGGCTAGTGTAGTCACATGGGCCTTGGAAAAATAGACTTGTGGGAGCTTATGGAAGTATGTTATGCTACTCGGTTTGGATTGTATCCCCTCATACCAAATTGACCACATGTCCCTAAATGTCTTGAGGAGGTGAGTTGCAACTCATGATAAAACTCAAACCAGGACTCAGATGCACAAACCATCAATTGCATTGGATTAAGAGCACTGGGTTTCAGCTAGTGGGGCCCCTAAGCTATCATTATGTCGACTGAAAAAACATCTGTTGGAGTATCTCCGACACTAGGGTTTTGGTCAATGAGGCATAGTGCAATTTTTAAAGATGAGGTCAATTTTCAAAAACACTTTGTTGGGTGTTTTTTGCTAGTGTAGTCACTTGGGCCTTGGCCAAACATACTTGCGAAAGCTTAGGTAACTCCATTATGCTACTCGGTTTGGATTTTATGCCCCTGGACCAAATTTGCCACATGCCCTTGAATGGCTTGAGGAGGCAAGTTGCAACTATCGATAAAACTCAAAACAGGACTCAGTTGCATGTATCATCAGTTGCATTGGATCCAGAGCACCGGGTTACAGCTATTAGGGCTCTTACGCTATCATTATGTCGACCAAAAAAGCATTTATTGGAGTATCTCCAACACTAGGGTTTTGGTCAATGAGGCATAGTGCAATTTCTGAAGAGGAGGTCGATTTTCAAGAACACTGTGTCAGGTCTTTTTGGCTAGTGTAGTCATGTGGGTCTTGGCCAAACAAACTTGCGGGAGCTTACGGAAGTCCTTTATTCTACTTGTTCTGGATTTTATGCCCCTGGACCAAATTGACCACATGTCCCTAAATGGCTTGAGGAGGCGAGTTGCAACTCGCGATAAAACTCAAACTGGGACTCAGATGAATGAACCGTTAGTTGCATTGGATTAAGAGCACTGGTTTTCATCTAGTGGGGCCCCTATGCTATCATTCCGTCGACCAGAAAACCATTTGTTGGAGCATCTTTGACACTAAGGTTTTGGTCAATGAAGCATAGTGCAATTTCTGAAGATGAGGTCAATTTTCAAGAACACTATGTTGAGCGTTTTTGGCTATGGTATTAGTATTGGTATGGTATTGTATTGGTATTGGTATTGGTATGGTATTGGTATGCATATCATTGCCAATGCATACCATTGTGGTATGCAATGGTATTGATATTGGTATGCAATGGTATGGTATTGGTATTGGTATTGGAAATATTATTGGTATGGTATGGTATGGTATTGGAAATGGTATTGGTATCCATACCATTGCCATGCAATGGTATGCAATGGTATTGGTATTGGTATGAAATGGTATTGTATTGGTATTGGCATTGGTATTGGTATGGTATTGTATTGGTATGGTATTGGTATGGTTTGTATGGTATTGGTATTGGTATGGAATTGGTATGGTATTGGTATGCATATAATTGCTAATGCATATCATTGCAAAAGCTATTGGTATGGTATCGGTATTGGTATTTGTATGGTATGGTATGGTATTGGTATTGGTATGGCATTATATGGTATGGTATCAATATTGGTATTGGTATGGTATCATGTTGGTATTGGTATTGGTATGGTATATTATGGTATTGATATTGGTATGGTATTGGTATGCATATCATTTCCAATGCATACCATTGTCGTGCAATGGTATGCAATTGTATTGGTATTAGTATGCAATTGTATAAGTATTAGTATGCAATGGTACGGTATTGGTATGGTAATGGTATTGTTATTGGTATGCAATGGCATGGTATTGGTACTGGTATGTTATTGGTATGGTATGGTATGGTATTGTATTAGTATGGTATTGGTATGGTATGGTATGGTATGGTATTGGTATGGCATTGGTATTGGTATTGGTATGGTATGGTATGGTATTGGTATTGGTATGTGTTATCACTCCACCAATACTCCCAAGGCTGAGAAGGAGAAAAAAAAATGATTTTGATGCCCTGGGAGAAAGGGTCACGCCTCTACGCAGTGCTTCTGTGTGCCAATTTTTGCAAAATTCCAAAAATTTTAAAAATGCTCCAAAACTTTCAAAACTTGTCCCTTAACTGTTATGGATGATAGTCTAAACATCCAAGGATGTTTTAGCCACCAATTTCACTCCTTGACCCCTTTTTCTTGACTCTCTTTTCTTGTCTTAGACTTCTTGCATTTTCCTTTTTAATTGCCTGATTCTGATTTTTGCAACATTATTCTCTGTGTGGTAATGAATAGCCATGTGTCTCCTCAACTTGTTGTCTCTATTTTCCCTTTTGAGAAGCTTCTCCAGGCGGCCATTTATCCTTCCAAGCCAACATTCCCTGTTGTTGTCAAAATCTTCCATAATTTGGTCATGTAATGATACTGGCTCTTTGGATGGGGACTCATCCTTTTGTCGTTGTAGTGCTTTGAAAAGATCCCTAGTTCTTGGTCTTTTCCTTACCACCTGAATTTCATGTTCATCTTGATCATCTGTGTAGATTATTTCTTTGGTCTTGGAATCCTTTTTATGTTTTCCTAAAAGAAGTTGATTTACCTTTAATTGCTCATTTTCTTGCTCTAAAAATGAAACGAAAAACTTATCTTTTGACAACTTATCTTTCAGCTCTTTGATTTCAGCATCTTTTTCCATCATGATGTGCTTTTCTGGTATAAATTCATCATTTCCCTCTAGGTCTATCACATTGGTGCCAATATGTGATGTCCCTTTATCCTGCAAGGATGCCTTAGGCTGTGATGGTGATCCTTGTCCTATTGATGTAGGCTTGGTACCTTCCACTATGTGGGGAGCAAACACAAGCCTCTTCTCTCTCTGATATGTCTTAGTCACCTCAGGCCTAGGTGCCTTTGAAAACTCAACATGTTTTCTTGAAGATCCAACCTCCATTGGTTGTGTTTACATTGACCATGATGGTGTTGTTTCGCTAAGAGAAACAGTGGGACTAATGATAGGAGCAGTTTTCAGTTTCTCCAAGAAAGTTTCCCAGGTGACTTTCTTTATTGAAAGTTAATGCACAACCACAATTTTAATCAAACTATGGTGAAACAGATTGGTGATATGAGCCTTTCCCATGGTCCAAATATTTTCAGTCATATTCACCAAGATTTTGAACAGAAATTTGGACAAATTAAGTGTTTTTGTAGAAGTGAAGTGCATTAGCAACCTGACATGATACCTGTATAATATGGAAAATCTCCCTTCACGTGTAAAATTTCTCATAATAAACTTCATCAAAGGAGAATACTTGTTAAGAAGATGTCTAAAAGGAAAAACATGCTTAGGAGCATCTCTGACATTTGGTTTTAGGAACAATTTATAGTCATCAAGGTCTAATTCCATGCCCTTGAACCAAGTTTCACCATGATCTGGAATACCTGTGGCTGAAGAAATAATGTCCGCTGAAACATTGAACTCTATACCTGCTATGATATCCTTGTCTATGTTGAAATTGTGGGCAAAAAGGCTTGTCAAATGAACATCACAACCAACCTCTTGGATCTTCTCACAAAACTTCATACAACCAACATTTCTAAAACATATTTTGGCAAATGGAGAAGCATTGATTTCTCTCAGGTTGGATGGCTCAAACCTTGAATGATGTCCTCCCTTGTGCACTTTCTTTCCACTCTCTCTTTCACTCTCCATGAAATTTGTTGAAGGATAGTACCCTATCCAGATGATCTTGATGGAAAAGATGGATTTTAGGGTTTGAATAATAAGGACACAATGATTGGTATTGGTATTGGTATGGTATTGGTGTTTGATCCCAAGCTAATTTTGACTTGTGGCCCTATTTTCCCTAACTTATTAGATGACAACGGATTTGATTGGTGTGCTAAAAATTATTGTCATTGTTGTGTAACGGGATCCAAAGGAGACCATGGAAAGAGGACGTGGACAATGTAGACCTACTAAATTGCAGAGAGGAAAGTGGGTGGAAGAGGATATGACAACTAAATCTATAGATACAATAAAGGTAAGAATAAAAAGAAACCTCAACCAAAGGAGGAAGGTCTTTATTAATTCACAAATGCTACAACATAGAAGAGATAAAGTCTTTTTTATTCCATATGGCCTTTGAGCTCAAACTTATTGGTGGAAAATGCACAAGAATGGTGATTAAATTTGATTCTACAATCAAGGGGAAAGTTTGAAAATTAGGATGGACATGTGGGATAGGGATGTTGGATACTTTTCTTGTTGAAAATTTGGCTAAATGTAAATACCTAGGGTCATTAAAAATAATAAAAAATTCAACTCCAAAACATGATATCAAAATGTCAAAAATGTGACTAAGGTGAGGTGTTTTGTTGCATAGCAAATTCGTTGAAATAATAAAATTGGTGTACTAAACATTATAGACTATGTTATGTATTACAGGAGCCAGATGAGGCCATGGAAACAGATCGTGTCATATCAAATGAGGACACAATGGATGACGGAAGACATCAGGTACTCTAATTTTGACTTAACTTAGGAAAAATTAATCCGATGGCACTTTGTTGAAACGTTCATGTTTTTTCACAAAATTATTAAATTTTATAGTGTATTATCCAATCTTGTCAGAAATTAATGCATGTTGTTGATTGTTTTAGATGGAGATTGGAGAAAATGTAGAGCTTGGGCATTCAACTAGCAAAATAAAAAGATATGTACGTGGGCGTGGACCTAAAACTATTAAATCGTGTAGAGGACAGTGGGTGGAAGAGGATATGACAATGGATACTATAAACACAACAAATGATTGCACTAAAAAAGAGGTTGGTCTGGAATATAATACATGGGATGAATACTTTGAGAAAATTGTTGTTTGTGGACATTATGTATGTCGTGGAAAGAAACAATTCAAATGAGTGATTGTACTCATGATGCTTCTTACAGACTTCCAATCACAGCTTCCCTGCGCTGTCCTTCAACAATCTCGAAGGCCTTATCCTTCCTGAGCTTTCTTATGACTCTGAGCCTTAGAAAAGACTCTTGCACGCACTCCTTGCGGCAACTTTCAAACACTTTCAAGTGCTGAATTTCCTTCGACCCTGCGCACACCTGCAGCAGCAGTCTCTAGATGCTTTACTCAGGTTTGCAACCCTGAGACTCCACTCGGCCTGCGCACCCCTTGCACATCTCCTATGCCTAATTGCACCTTTGAATGAACGAGAACAAAAGCTACCTATCTGAACCCTTTGTCAACGCACTCCTTGCGGACACTTCAACTGCTCTCCTTGCAGGAACCCTTGCTCAGATAGAGAAACAATTGAAACTCATTCCTTCTTCCTTTCAGACTTCAACTCAAAACATGAAATCATACACACAGCATATAAAGCAAATGTATAACAGGAAGCAAACATTCATGAGCATATCATTCAACATCAATACACAGAGAACAAACACAAAAACCATGAATTTGAATCAATATCTTTCTATTAATCCAAATGTCTGTACATGGGTGTTCTTACACAGCTCTCTGCATGCTCTTGCTCTAATCTTCCATAATAATATTACAATACACAATGAGGGTGTCTATATCCTGTTTCCCTTTTGCGCTCTAAAACTATCTAATCTAGAATTAAATTCTATCTACCTACATTAACTACTATAAATGCCTTCTACCTACTAAGGATGAGAGCAAATTGCTCAAGGTCCATTTACATTTTACAAGTGCGCTTCATTAAATTGCCACATTTATGTTCACACATCAAATCCAAGAGAAATTCAAAAATTTGTGCTGGCTTGTCCAGCTGTCCTTCGCTTCCACGCTGGCTCGCTTGATGTCGGTGATGCTCCTGCATCATACTCCCTCGCTTGAAAATGTTCATGGGCTCTTGTCCATGAGATCACACATGGTCTGTCCATGCCTCTGCATCTCTACTTCATTTTCCCAGTTGGCATCTTCAACTGGATGGTCCTTCCACTTGACCAAATACTCAAAGTATTCTTTTCTTCTGGTCCTCTTACAAATTCGTTTATCCAGTATGCATTCCATTTGTGGCTTATCTGCAACTGGCATCTACTTTGTCCACTGGATTATTGGTTGCTCATTTCTAGTCCCTGTTTCTTCAGCCTTATATGGGTACAAATCTGAGATATTGAATATCGGAGAAATTCTGATCCCATCGGGTAATTCAATCTCATAAGCATTCGCCCCAAATTTCTTCAAGACCTTACATGACCTGATTTTCTTCATCTTCAGCTTATTATATGTTCCTCTCGGGAACCTTTCCTTCCTCAAATGTGTCAAAATCAAGTCACCAACCTCAAACTGAAGTTGTCTTCTGTGTTGATCTACTCTACGCTTGTATTCCTAGCTTGAATTCTGCAATCGCTCCTTCACCTGGCTGTGAAGTTCTTTCATCACTTCTGCAAATTCTTCTGCACTAGCGCTACTAGTCACAGTCTGCTTTGAATCTCTCAGTTCAGAAATTCCTCTCGGCTGCATGCCATAAACAACCTGAAATGGACTTTTCCCTATGCTCCTGTTAACTGAGTCATTATACGCAAACTCTGCCTGTGGTAATATGTTGTCCCACTGGCTGTGGTGCTCTGTCACCAAGCTTCTCAGCAAGTCTCCCAGACTTCTGTTCACCACTTCTATTTGTCCATCCATCTAAGGATGATACGCCGAACTAAAAGACAAGTTAGTTCCTAGCTTCTTCCATAAGGTCCTCAAAAAATGCCCTATGAACTTAGTATCTCGATATGAAACTATACTCCTCGGCAAACCATGAAGTCAAATGACCTCTTTGAAAAACAGGTTCACAATGTGAGTTGCGTCACTGGTTTTCTGACATGGAATGAAGTGTGCCATTTTGGAAAATCTATCCACAAGATTGAATCACAACCTCTTTGTGTTCTCGGCAACCCCAATACAAAATCCATGCTAATTGCATCCCACGGCCTTTGTGGTATGGGTAATGGTTGATAAAACCTCGCATTCTGCCTTCTTCCCTTCAAATGCTGGCAAATTTTGCATCTGTCCACAAATATTTTGACATCTGCTCGCATTCCCGGCCAAAAATATGACTCATTCAACTTTGTAAATGTCTTATCGTGACCAAAGTGCCCTGCTAATCCTCCACTGTGTTTCTCCTTCAACAGATTCTCCCTCATGGAGCATTTCAGAATACACAGTTGATTGCCCTTGAACAACAATCCTTCTTGGATCATGTAATCTACCCATTGACTTCTGTCTCTGAGAATTGGATTCTCAATTACTTCATACGCCTCCCCAAAATCTTAATCATCTACGTACATGTCCCTGAGATCATCAAAACCCAACGTTTTGACTCTGAATTCCTGCAACAACAAACACTTCTTGCTCAAAGCATCAGCAACTTTGTTAGAAGTACCAGAAATATGTTTAATCACAAATGTGAAATTCTACATATACTCAACCCATTTGACATGTCTCTGATTCAAATTTTCCTGTTGAGTCACAAACTACAATGCATGATTGTCACTATACAAGACAAACTCTTTTGGAATCAAGTAATGCCTCCATTTCTTCAATGCCTATATAATAGCATAGAACTCCTTATCATACGTGGAGTATTTTACTTTCGCTCCATTCAGCTTCTCACTGAAATATGCTATCGGCATGTCTTCCTGACTCAAGACTTCCCCGATCGCAAACCCACTTGCATTGCATTTCACTTGAAATGTCTTCTGGAAATCTGGCAACACCAGAACTGGTTGTTCCGTGATCTTCCTCTTCAACAGATTAAAACTCCTTTCATCCTCTTCAGTCCAGTGAAAAGACTTCTGTCTTTTCTTCACTGTATCCATCATCGCTGCACTAATTCCACTGAAATTTCTGATGAATTTTTGATAGAAACTAGCCAATCCATGAAAACTTCTCACCTCAAAAACATTCTTCGATGATGGCCAATTTTTAATTACTTCCACCTTATCTGGATCCATCCTCAACTCATTTGTAGAAATAACAAATCCCAAGAAAATGAGCTCTGTCTTCATGAATGAGGACTTCTTCATGTTGATCAACAGCTTCTCCTGCTGTAGCTTCTGCATCACTGTAGCCAAATGCTTCAGATGTTCTGCCACTATTTTATTGAAAACCAGTATGTCATCCAAATATACAATAACAAATTTCCCGATGAACTCCTTCAGGACTTCGTTCATCAACCTCATGAAGGTAATTGGCACATTTGTCAAGACAAATGGCATAACTAGCCATTCATACAACCCTTTGTTTGTTTTGAATGCGGTCTTCCATTCATCACCTTCTCTCATGCAAATTTGATGATAACCGCTTTTCAAATCAATATTTGAAAAATACTTTGCTCCACTCAAGAAATCCATCAGATCATCCATCCTCGGCAATGGAAATATGTACTTGATGGTTATCTTATTAATCGCCCTTGAGTCAGTACACATCCTTCAGCCTCTGTCTTTCTTTGGACTGAGTACTTTTGGAACAACACATGGACTCAAGCTTTCCCTAACCAAACCTTTGTCCAACAACTCCTGGACTTGTCTCTTAACCTCTTCATTCTCTTGCGGTGTCAGTCTGTATGCGGCTTTGTTTGGAAAACTAGCTTCTGGTATGAGATCAATATGATGACTCACACTTCTAATCGGTGGAAACGAACAAGGTAATTCGTCCACTACTATATCAGAAAACTCTTCCATCAGTTCCTGAACTTATTCTGGTAAATCATCCACCTTTGTGCTAGTCAAAACAATTCTAGGCTTTCTGACCACAATGAACTGTGGATCCTCCTTCTTCTTAACCTTTGTAAGAAGTTCCTTCCCACTCATGAGAAGTATTGTGTTGCTTACTTCTGGTTTCACCTCCTTATCCTTGATTGGAAGCAACATGTGTGTCCTCCCATTCTTCTCTAGGGTGTATGTGTTCATTCTCCCATCATGAATCACATTCCTATCATATTTCCATGGTATACCCAACAATAGATGACAAACATCCATGGAATAACATCACATAATATCTTATCATTATATCCTCCTATCTTGAATTCAACTAAACATTGTTTAGTGACAGTTACCTGGTGTCCTTTTTGTAGCCATGAGATTTTGTATGGGCTTGGATGATTAATTGTCTCCAGCTCCAGCTTCTCTACCATCTCTGTAGAAATGAGATTATGCATGCTACCACTGTCTACAATGACCTTGCATGCCCTGTCCTTAGTCTTGCAAGCAGTCCTAAAAAGTCTGGTCCTTTGGAATGAACTCTCCACCTCTTTCTCTGGTGTCAAAAGAGATTTTCGCATCATCAGCGATCTTCCACCTTCAGTGTCTTCTGCCTCTACATCCCGCCTCTGTGCCTCGGCGATGTGAGCTTCTCCACCTTCTTTCTTTTTGTCTGGACACTCGTAAGACTTGTGCCCATTCTTTCCACATGTGAAGCAGGTTATTACTCCACCTCTTCCTCTACCTCTGCCTCTAGTGCGAGGAAAAGTGTTATTATCAGCATAATCGCCTCTCTGCTCAGTATGTTGTCCTCTATGTTCAGCATATTTCCCTCATTGTGAGGTTCCACCTCTCTCAGTTCGAGTCTGAGGTTTCTTCCAGTCTTCCTTGGGCTTCTGATATTTATCCTGGGCAACCGATTTGCCTCTGGGCTGACTTTTGCCTCGGCCTCTCTAACCCTGCTTTCGGCTCAGCTTCTCTCCCACTTTCAAAACCATCTGATAAACATCTTCCACCGTTCGGATGGTTACCATGCTCATCTCATCCTAGATATCATATCTTAGGCCATTCATGTATTTGGCAACTTTTTCATCATCGCTCTCCCGATGACCTGCCCCGATGTTCAGTTTGTAGAATTCCTCAGTGTATTCTTTCACTGTCATCAGCTTCTGTCTTAGGTTCTGCATTCTCATGAACAGAGTAATTTGATAGTCTCTAGGGATGAATTTTTCCTTCATCTTCACGATCATTCTATCCCAGCTTTTGATCTTCTACTTGCCCTTCCAGTGCCTATCAGCTTGTAGTTCATCCCACCACAATGTTGCATGTCCCTTCAATCTTGTGACAACATGCTTGACTTTCTTGTCCTCTTCGACATATTCATAGTCGAAGTATGTATCTAGAGCTTTAATCCAATCTAGAAGCTCCTCTGCATCCAAGTTTCCCTCATAAACTGGAATGTCCATCTTTGCTCTTACACCCATCCTTGCAATAGCTTTGATCAAATGCTCATTTGATGGATCTTCAGCTGCAACTTCTTCTTCACGTTCAGCCTCAACTTCTCTTTTAGAATCACTAAGATCCCCAGCACTGACTATGCATCTTTTTGTTGTTTCCATGTCTTCGAGTCTAGCTCGTAGATCACACATCTCTTTCTCCATAACTGGATCTGTCATTTGCCTACCTCTTCTTCATGGCATTTCCCTCTCCTCTGGATCAGGTGATTGCATGTCCCTTCTCCTTGGCACCATGGTGAATTCTCTTTCTCTCTACTATAGAAAGCAAAGAACCTTTTTGTTCTCTGATACCAAACTGACGGCGATGCCCCACTCTCTCAACCTGCAGGTCGAAAGGTCGGCGTGCACATAGGATCTTTCCTTTCACATGGCCCGAAGAACTCTAACTAGTTCTTCTATTTCCCTATCGGGAAATATGCACCCACAACAATCCTCATGGGATCCCCCTCTTTGAAATTGGGAGATCAAACTTCACGACTTTGCGAGGTTAGTGGTCGAGCGTTGGAATCTCGGATCCCCGAATGTCGATACAATCAACGCTGACCTTTCCCTCTCCTATCGGGATTTTCCCTATCGCGATTTCGACACTCACAATGTCGAACAACTTGTCTTACCAACTCCCAAATCCCAATATGTCGATACTCTGATACACTCGTGTGGTTGACCTTTCAACGGTCCTTCACTCCATCGACATTTTGGACTTCACAATATCGCGAATCCTAATGCATATGTTTCGGGACTTCTCGCCATGAAACCTCGATATGGTGTGCCACCTGTCCACTCGCCGACTCCTCCATGGCCCACACAATTCCACTAAGCTGTTGGGATATCGTGTTTCGTGATATCGTGATCCCTGTTGCAATGTTCACGGGACTTCAACCTACGAAACCCCGATGCACAATTCCACGTGTAAATTTGACGGTCCTTGTGACTCGGATCTATAGTCCTATCCCTCCTGATCTTTGAACCCTTTTGGGAATACTCATTGTATCTCCCCTACTCCTCCATGAGATCTAACGGCTCACGGGATGTCGCGAATCCTCCTCGGAGAATACTGACCATTCGTTCCTCCTTGGTGATTTCTGCTAATGACCAAGTGTTCCTCCGTGGAACTCATCCACCTACGGTGCAAACTCACGACGCTTCTTACAGACTTCCAATCATAGCTTCCCTGCGTTGTCCTTCAACAATCTCGAAGGCCTTATCCTTCCTGAGCTTTCTTATGACTCTAAGCCTTAGAAAAGACTCTTGCATGCACTCCTTGCAGCAACTTTCAGACACTTTCAAGTGTTGAATTTCCTTCGACCCTGCACACACCTGCAGCAATAGTCTCTAGATGCTTTCCTCAGGTTCGCAACCCTGAGACTCCACTCGGCTTGCACACCCCTTACACGACTCCTATGCCTAACTGCACCTTTGAATGAATGAGAACAAAAGCTACCTATCTGAACCCTTTGTCAATGCACTCCTTGCGGACAATTCAACTTCTCTCCTTGCAGGAACCCTTACTCAGATAGAGAAACAATTGAAACTCATTCCTTCTTCCTTTCAGGCTTCAACTCAAAACATGAAATCATACACACAGCATATAAAGCAAATGTATAACAGGAAACAAACATTCATGAGCATATCATTCAGCATCAATGCACAGAGAACAAACACAAAAACCGTGAATTTGAATCAATCTCTTTCTATTAATCCAAATGTTTGTACATGGGTGTTCTTACACAGCTCTCTACATGCTCTTGCTCTAATCTTCCATAATAATGTTACAATACACAATGAGGGTGTCTATATCCCATTTCCCTCTTGCCCTCTAAAACTATCTAATCTAGAATTAAATTCTATCTACCTGCATTAACTACTATAAATGCCTTCTACCTACTAAGGATGAGAGCAAATCGCTCAAGGTCCATTTACATTTTACAAGTGTGCTTCATTAAATTGTCACATTTATGTCCGCGCATCAAATTCAAGAGAAATTCAAAAATTTGTGCTAGCTTGTCCAACTGTCCTTCGCTTCCGCGCTGGTTCACTTGATGTCGGTGATGCTCCTGCATCAAAAGACATTACATAGATGATGAGATTCTAGTGGGAAGTATGCCTCCTACAATCGATTCAAATCCAATTGGAATTGTGGTAAGGAATTTTCCAATTTGATATAAATAATATGTATACTTATTTTAAACATTGTTTTATATTATTTAAATAATTGATTTTTTTCTTAATGAATACTTGCACGATAAAGTTCTTGGTTTAAAGTTTCCTGGATCACTGACTTCTAGCCTAGAGGGCGATGATCATTTATCAGATGATACATCTAACAAAAATATGTACACATATACCAACTTTGAAGATGAGGATTTGATGAAAACAAGTAACAAAACAAGAACCGCTATAAAGATGCATAATTTTCTTAAAGACGGGAGGAAGGTTGACTACATACCCTATGAGAATGAATGTGATGGAGATGATGACTTGCCCCTGAGTTTGAGATCAATTTACAAAGATACATTTGATCGTCGATGATATTATGCTTGGCCCAGTGATCAACAACTACCTAGAGTGTATGAGGTGTTTCAATTTTGGGGATAAAACTACATGATACGACCCTCCAATATTCATGGAGAAAATTTGGGCCTCTTTATTGTCCAAAATGTCCATGTGGGACCTAAAAATAGAAACAATTCACAACAAACCACTAGGATATTAATGCCATATTATGGTCCATCATATTACAGTTGTGAATGGAAAAGGCTAGCAAAATATAAGCCTAGCATGTCAACATATGGTCTAAATTCAAATATGTATACACATCGTCTCCAATTGGAAAGTGGAAAAGAAATTAATAGAGGTCATCTTATGTATATAGATGGACGTGCATACACACACAAAAATATTTCAGGTTTTATAAATAGTAGTATGGGAAGGGACCCTAATGTAAGACCAAATTGTCAATTTGTTGAAGCTATAAATGATAAAGATGGAGATATGGAAAGAGAGGTTGATAGATTGATAATGGTTGAGGCTATTATGGACCTTACCATTGGGGATGATTTATTGATTAATTACCCCTTCTTAAAACGCACTCTTTCACGAAATAAAAGGGAAGAACTAGGTCTCCCTAAGGATGTTCATAAGGGCAGAAAACCAAAGAATAATCAATGAGCGTGGATTGACATTTTATACACTATGTTGTCAAAATTTTGTTTTATTTTAAATTATTGTATAAAAGAAGTAGTATATAAAATAATATTCCAATATTCAATCGATGTATATATGTTCATACATTCTATATTTTTATTGGTTAATACAATATATTTGATTATATTTCTTTGAAATTGATACAATTATGATTTATCCAATTCTTCCCAAACATTAAATAATGCTTGTGTATGTTGATAGGTAGAAGACATTGATGATCCACCTACTAATACCCAAGATCAAACTGGGCTATTGAGATTTGGACGGGATGATCCAAACCATCCTTTAAACCATACCAGGGCGAAAAGAGCAACATTGAAGAGAATACTACCAGTTTATAAGTTTGAAGAGATGATGAGATTAGCATACAATGATGGCATGCCACATAGCTTTAATGATGATGATGATAGTGAAAATGCAGTGCATAAAGAAGGATTGAATGAAATGCTTATAAGTTTCTTTGGGGATGGAAACAATCATGACAATAATGATCATATGGTTGGCAGTAATGATGATAGTAGGGGTAATTACCACCAACATAATCTTGATGATAACAACTTGAAAGACACAATCAAGCAAGCTGCAAAGACAACCGTATTCAGATCGGGTGCAAGTAGAACCTCAAAATTTGCATGCACATTGATATTATTAGAAATCAAATCACTATTTGGTTGGTCAGACAAAGGATTCACTACCCTACTGAAGTGAGTTGAAATGTATTTCTTACTTTGCATTGTCAATTGGTGTACATAATTTGTAAACATTCATCAACTACATTTATATTTATTTAATGGGATGTTATAAAACATATATTGTATATAAACAGTAGTAGTGTAGATTGACATATCAAACATGTTCATCATAAGTCAAACATTTAATTTATTTAATCTCTGGAAATCTTACAGGACACTAAAAACTAAAATATTCCCTGAAGAGAATGTGTTGCCATCAACTTGTAGAGAATCACATCGGTTGTTGGATGAGTTGGGGATTGAATATAAAAAAATTCATTCATGTAAAAATGATTTCATTTTATACAGAGGTGAATATCAAAACAAGGTAGAATGTCCTATATGCAAAGAGAACAAATATCGTACAGATGTACAAGGTCCTACAGTTCCAAAAAAGGTCTTACGTCACATGCCAATTATACCTAGACTTCAACGAATGTTTCGTTGCAAGTCACTTGCACAATTGATGGACTGGCATGCAAAGAACAAGAGTAAAGATGGATTCATGCAAATTCCAACCGATTCCAAAGCAATGAAACACATAGAGGAAAAATGGCCAAGTAAATTCAAAGATGAACCACATAGTATTAGGTTTGGTCTTGCAATTGATGGAGTGTGCTCATTCTCTTTCCTCAACTCAAATTATAGTGTTTGGCCAATCGGATTGATAGTATACAATATTCCCCCATGGATGAGTGTTAGAAATGAGCACCTTATTGTTAGAAAAAATAGGACCGCGAAGCAATAAAATAAAACAAATGCGGAAACAAAACATAGAAGATACAAAATACAAGAGAGACACAGATTTACGTGGTTCACCCAATGTGGGCTACGTCCACCAGAGAAATTGCCAGGTCCTTTCTTTATTATTATCTAGCAAATGAAGGGATACAACCTACAGCAAAACCCATTGTAACTTCCTCTTCTTTTTCTCACAGTCTCCTCCCTCAGAATACAATACTCACCAACCTCTATAGCCGCAATACATTTCCCTCATAAAAGAGGGTTGTCTTCTAGGGAAAAAACCCTAACATAATCTCTATCAATATATCTATGACCTTATAATGAACGGTCCATATTTACAATGAAATTACAATATACTTTTACAAGGCAATTTTTGCTTCAGGGGCTTCGCCCCTGAACCCCCGCTGGGGGCCCGCTTGCCCCCAGACTCCCCAGTCGGGGGGATAGCCCCCCCGGACCCCACAGAGGGGGTACCCCCCCTCTGCACTCCCCCGCGTGGAAGAGTGTACATACTTCTGGGGTGTAAATACTTCATGGGGTATAAACATAGCTGAAAGTAAAAGACCTCTAAATCAGGAAGATAATCAGGCTCCACAACCAACACTTATGTTGACTCTCATTGTTCCAGGAAAACAAAAAGTTAAAAATATGGATGTTTGTATTGTGCCTTTTATTGATGAGATGCAACTACTATGGAAAGGAATAAGAATGTATGACATATCATGTCCTCCATCAAATAGGTCCTTCATGTTGTATGGTGTACTATGTTGGACTATTCATGATTTCCCATGACTTGGTGTTTGTTCTGGTAAGATAAAATGTTTATGTATTCACACTCATAATTTATTTTCATCCCAGCTTTCATACTTAATTTTATACTATTATTATAATGCTATTAACATTACTTATTGAATTGCAGGGCTTCAAACAAAGGGGATATTTGCATGTCCAAGATGTGCATATCAATTTCAAGGGAGGTATTCTAAATATCTACATAAATTTATTTACGCAAACAACAGAGTTTTTCTACCAACAAATCATAAGTTTAGAAATCGTCTAAAGAATCAATTTGATGGAAAAGTTGAAAATAGAGGCCCTCCCATGATTATGGGTCCAGGTGATTGGATTAAGAAGTATGAATATGTTGAATTGAAAGGTTGGGAGGATTTTTTTGATCGGGATGATTCAATTGAAGAACCATAACAAGTTGCAGTTAGTATGCCAGAAGGAATGAAAAGGAAATCCATATTTTGTGAGCTCCGTTACTCGAAGGATCTATTAATATCTTACCTATTAGATCCTATGCACATCTTCAAAAATGTCCCAGATTCTATATATCGACATATATCAAGAAAAGAGAAGGTCAAGAAAAGAGAAGGACACCTTGTCTTCGAGGAGAGATATTGCTCTTTCGCGTACCAAATTTGATAGAAGACATTTGTGGCCAAACAGGGAAAATGAAACATATGCAGAAGCTC
>JZKD02S1673236.1:246014-265397 GCA_000966675.3 Picea glauca
CTTATATTAGACTTGTCCTATCAACATATGTGTTTATTGGCACAACATGGTCGACCTCTCTAAGTCACATTATAATTAATATTAACCAGATTAATTATCTTTTACATTTATTACCAATCACATTAAGGTGGGGCTGACATGTACCCTTTACATTACAATTAGGGTTACATGCAGGTCTGACTCTTGAAAAATATAGCAAGGGATATGATACACCCAATAGTGATCATCCACTAGCAGCACATCCATAGGGATGTCCATATCTCTGGCCCACTGTATTACACAGAAGAACCACTTCTTCACACGTTCACCTATGCTCATCCATAGGCACGTCCACTCAACAGATCTTCTTTCCCACTGCATTACACAGGAGAGTCATCTGGAGTTTCTCGTCAACTCTTCTGCTCAAAGGAGGCTAATACATCATCTTCATTTATGTTCTCATGACGATGCACCTAACACTTTGGTATTTCACATGTTCACCTTGTGCTCAGCCATAGGCACGTCCAACTCAGCAAATCGCCTTTCCCATGGGAGAATAATATGGAGTTCTTCTCAACTCTCTGAATGGAGGAGTTCATCTCTACATTCCAACTATGTCTCAGATAGGAACCGCATACCCTTATTAGGGGCTTTCTCTCAGGTTTTTAAGCTGGAGGAAGTCTCACATAGTTGCAATGGTCAACATCTCACAGGTTTGTAAGCTGGAGAATGTCTCACATAGCTACAATCATCAACACTCCCTCTCAGCTAGGGTGGCATTTTCCACCAGGCTAAGTCTCTCATGAAAATACTCGAACTTTTCCTTGGCAAGTGCTTTGGTGAATATATCTGTGATCTATTCATGAGTAGGAAGATATTGCATGTGTACTGTCTTCCTCTACACCATGTCTCTGATATAGTGATACTTGATTTCAATGTGTTTCAATCTGTCATGAAACATCGGGTTCTCGGAGAGCTTTACACAGCTCTGGTTATCACAATGAATAGTAATAGGATCCATATCATGATCGAACAAGTCAGTCAAAAATTTTTGAAGCCACACTGCTTCACGAACTGCCACACTCAGTTCAATGTACTCTTCCTCTATGGTGCTTGAAGCCATAGAGCTTTGTTTTCTGCTACACCAAGAAACCATGGTCGATCCTAAGGTGAAGCGATAGCCAGAGGTGCTCTTTCTGTCTACTGTACTTCCTGCCCAATTTGCATCGGCATATCCTTGCCGGCTTAAGTCCACATTGGATGCATATCTCAGGGCATAACCAATTGTTCCTCGTAAGTATCTCAATATATGTTTTGCAACTATCTAGTGTGTATGTTTTGGTTGGCTCATAAACTGGCTAAGCACATTTACTGCATAGAAAATGCCCGATCTAGTGTTAACCAGATACATCAGAGATCCAATCAACTATTGGTATAAGTGTGGATCTACATCTTTTGAATCAGTATCACTCATTTTGTTTAAATCCATTACCAATGGAGTAGGCATGGATTTGCATTCTGTCATACTGAACTTTTCCAGTATCTCCATAGTATATTTTCCTTGACTTAGGAAAATCTCATCTGTTCTCTGTCATACTTATATTCACAAGAAATAATGCATCAAGCCCAAATCCTTCATTTAAAATTTAGCATTCAATGCTTGTTTGCATTCAACAATGAGTCTCTCTAAACCAGTGAGGAAAAGATCATCCACATATAAGACCAAAATCAGACACTCATTTCCATTAATGTGATAATACAAGTTTGGATCAACAACACTTTTGTTGAAGCCCAAACTCATCATAAATCCATCCATTTTATCATACCAAGCACGTGGTGCTTGCTTTAGACCATATAGGGCTTTCTTCAACCTGCATACATGAGATTTTCATTATGTACAACGAAAATTTTTGGATGCTCAATGTAAACTTCTTCCTCATTTTCACCATTGAGAAAAGATGTCTTTACATCCATCTAATGTAGCTTCCAACCCATGGAAGCAGCTAGTGCAATGATAGATTGGATGGAGGTATATCTGGCTACTAGTGCAAAAGTCTTGTCATAGTCAACTCCCTCTATTTGTGAAAACCCTCTGGACACAAATCTTGCTTTGTATTTGTCAATGCTTCCATCAACAACATGCTTGATTTTGTAAATCCATTTGGAAGTCACTACGAACTTTCCCTCTAGTCTTGGAACAACATCCCATACATCATTTTTTAATATAGATTGACATTCTTCAGTCATGGCATCTTGCCATACTTGCTCACCTGAAGCTTCTCCATGACAAGTTGGCTCTGAGTCAATAATGTGGGTCATGGTTGAAAAGTAGCTTGAGAATATTTTTGGTCTCTTGCTTTCTCTGGTTGTTCCTTATGGGGCTTTATGCCCTTCTACTTCTTGTAGATTATTCTGGGCCCAAGCGGACCTTTTATGTCCAACTGTGATGTCTCTGGGTATGTTGCTTGGGGAAAATAAATCTGCTAGAGAAACTGGATCAACTGGAGATATTGTTTCATCTGGAATAATATATGTTTCCTTCCGAACTGCTGAAGGGGGAGAAGGTATTGTTTCACTGTCAATTTCCATCTAAGCTTCTCTGGATTTCTGGAAGGCTACTTATTCTTCAAAAGTAACATCTCTGCTTACTTCAATTTGTCTCTAACCTGGAATGTAGATTCGATATGCTTTTGAGGATTCATTGTATCCTACAAATGTGCCCTTTCTTCCTGAAGGTTCTAGTTTGGATCTCTTTTCTTTGGGTACATGAAAATATATTGGACATCCAAATATTTTGAAGTGTCTGATCTCAGGCTTCACTTTGGTGAATGCTTCTTCTGGAGTAATGTTCTTTAGGATCTGATGAGGTCTTCAGTTTTGAACATATACCGTTGTCATACATGCTTGCCCATAGAGTCATAGGTAGACTCTAATCATGTATCATTTCTTTAGTTGCTTCAATGATAGTTATGTTTTTCCTTTCAGCAGCCCCATTTTGTTGAGGGTTGTAAGGAACTATGAACTCCCTCTTGATTCCTTCTTCAATACAAAAACCATTGAATTCTTTTGAGGTGTATTCTCCTCCATTATATGATCTTAATATTTTTATTTTTCTTCCGATCTGGTTCTCAATCTGAGCTTTGAATTCTTGAAATTTTGCAAGGACTCCATCCTTGTTCTTTAGAAAGTAAATCCAAGTTTTCATGGAGTGATCATATATGAAGAGTACATAGTATAAGTACCCATTTAGAGATGCAATAGTCATTAGACCACATACATCTGAATGTATCAAGTCCAAGATTTCCTTGGACCTATTGTCACTGATTGGAAAGGATCCTTTAACATTTTTTCCAAGGGCACAACCTTTGCAAACACCTTTATGTTGAATATGTATCTCTTGTAGACCTGTTACCATTACCCTAGAGCTGGAAGAGCTCTATAATGAATGTGAGCAAGTCTTCTATGCCATAACTCATTCACGATGATAGTGTCATGTAATAAGGCTTGGACTGGTTTGATGGTCAATTTGTACAAGTTGTTTTCTCAGACACCAATTACCTTGGAAGAGATTATATGAGAGTCTTTATGCCATGCAAGAACTCTTCCTTCTGAGAAAGTAATTTTGTAGCCTTTGTCTTCTAAAGCCAAAATAGAGACAAGGTTTCTCTTCATTCTGGGTACATATAGTACTTCTTATCATTTAAGATGCATATATGAATCTATATGGAAGGTAGAAGTTCCAACTCCTCTCACATTATATCTGGCATCATCTCCAAGAACAACAAGTAGATATGTCTCTTTCTCGACGAAATGTGTTAGATGATTTCTAAGATCGGTCATGTGCTTGGATGCACCACTGTCAATTATCCAAGTATTGTCATTGATAGGGACCATACCTAAGAGTGTTGAGATGTTGATGTCTTCATTTCTTTGAGGTCTTGTCTTCCTGAAACTGAGCTTTTTTGAATCATCAAGCTTGGCTCCCATCATGATTTTGTTCATCTTTACAAACACTTGTCAACTAGTCTAGAAAACCTAATGACTAGGCTAGGCTAGGACCTTTAGGTTTTATTGGTCTTATGACTGCCAACAATAAGCCTTGAGAAATATGATGGCCCTGGTAAGCTGAAGAGATTCTTCAAGGAGTTGCAGAAATACAATTATGAACTTTTCTGCAGAAATTGGTGAAACCCTAGAAGCCCCAGGGCCAAAAAATAAAAATGCTCGGAAATGCAATCTGAGACTTGTTGGAGGTGCGCTAAAGGAGGTCGTACACACCTATTTCCTTTTTATCCCCAACATCCAAGTTTTAAGTGTTGAAAACCCTCAGAAGAGTAGTTCATACAGAATTTCTAGAAACCCTAGGAGGGTTGTACGATTTCTGCAGAAGTGAGAGATAATGGCTTGAAGATGTTTGTGCAATGGGATCTTCAAGACCTATGCTCTGAAACCATGTTGGTTTTTCAATAAGCTAGGTTAAGCATGTAGTTCATTTCAATTTTTCATTTGTCTTAACCATAAACAATAATGTTGCAGCAACCAAGATCACAAGAAGAAACACCATGCACAATAACACAAGAAGTATCCTGGGAAACCCTTCTCAACAAGGGAAGAAAACCCAGCCAAATCCTTTGCTATATTCTTCAAGAGAAATACCTTCACCAACAATAAGACTTAGCACACAAAAGGGTGCTCAAACCCTATAAGACTAGAACCCAAGAGAGGTGAGCACTTTTCCCAAGAAGATGTACTTGCTAAAATTTCCAAACTTGTGTGAAGGATATGATTCCACAATGGGGAATCTTCCTTTACTTATATTAGACTTGTCCTATCAATAGAAGTGTTTATTGGCACAACAAGGCCGACCTCTCTAAGTCACATTATAATTAATATTAACCAAATTAATTATATTTTACATTTATTACCAATCACATTAAGGTGGGGCATTACAATTAGGGTTACATGTAGGTCTGACTCTTGAACAATATAGCAAGGGATCTGATACACCCACTACTGCTCATCCACTAGGGACACATCCATAGGGATGCCCATATCTCTGTCTCACAACAGTACACAAAAGAACCACTTTTTCACACGTTCACATGTGCTCATCCATAGGCACGTCCACTCAACAGATCTTCTTTCCCACTACATTACACAGGAGAGTCATCTGGAGTTTCTTGTCAACTCTTATGCTCAGAGGAGGCTAATACATCATCTTCATTTATGTTCTCATGACAATGCACCCAACACTTTGGGATTTCACATGTTCACCTTGCGCTCAGCCATAGGCACATCCAACTCAGCAAATCGCCTTTCCCACAGGAGAATCATCTGGAGTTCTTCTAAACTCTCTGAATGAAGGAGGTCATCTCTACGTTCCAACTCTATCTCAGATAGGAACCCCAAACCCTTCTTATGTGGTTTCTCTCAGATTTGTAAGTTGGAGAAAGTCTCACATAGCTGCAATGGTCAACATCTCATAGGTTTGTAAGATGGAGAATGTCTCACATAGTTGCAATCATCAACATGTTGAAATATTGTAACCGTGAATAATATTCTAACTATAATTGAGTTATTGTTATAAAGATCAAATCCCCTTTTGTGGATTGATCATGTCAGGTATTGTATAAGACCAAATCCCCTCTTGTGGATTGGTCAAGCCATATTCATATAGTGGTATTTGAGAAGTCATGCCCTAAGGTTGATTAAAGTGGTTTTAACCACTATTGGAAGAATTCGGCCCTGCTTGGTGAAGAGACATAACCCTAGCCCCCTCAGCTAGTATAAATAAGTGAGGATGGTTCCTCATTCATTCACTCACTCAGGCACTCAACAAGTGTGCATCTTTTGAAGGAAGTTGCAGTTGCAAGAAGGAGAAGAGAGGTGCATGCTCAGTCCTAGGTTATTCTTGGTGGTTTTTTCTTAAGTCTTGGGATTGTATTGGCAATATATTATTGAGGAAGTTTTTGATGGGCTTTCTTCCCCATGAGGGTTTCCTAGGATAAAATGTTGTGTACCTTGTGATTGTGTTTCTTTCAGTGATCCTACTTATGTTGTTATGCTCTAGTAAATTGAAAAGAACTTAATAACAACTCTAAATTTAACAAAAACCGTGGGTGTAGGGTTTAAACCCATGCCATCCAATTTTTTATTTAACTCTCCAGGGGACTGAATAGGTTTGTTTCTCAATTGGTATCAAACTATTTTCTACTCGAAGATGCTTGAGGATTCTTATGAGTGGTTGGGTGAAAAGGAAGACGGATGGACAAGAAAAGGGTCCAATAAGAGTTGGGACAAAGGGGGGCTCTAAGGATGAGGGGGAGTAAGAGTGATGATCTTCCAAGGAGAAAGGGATATTCTTGTCACAACCCCACTGCGGCGTAATAAATTTTTCTCCTTTTCTCGAGGGACAGAATCCTTGAAATCCTATGGGGCTTAGTACAGGCTGCAGATGCCTCCTCTGCCTCGACAAAGTCTCTACGTGACCTCCCGGTCTTAAGGATCGTTCAGTTTCTTTTATGAGCTGAAGTGGCTCCTTCGATTCCTTGCTGGAATCTAAATTCAATCGATCCACGGGTCCTTCGGAAGTTCCCCTATGCGAACAACACTAGGCGTGAGCTCCATGACTCCCAAGAGACCACAGCGCTATGACCAAGGCCTATTCCCAAAGGCGCTTGTCGCAACTCACCATCTCAGGAGTTTGCTAGTCGAAGCTCTTGACTCCTCCTTTCCAATCTCGCGATACCCAAGATCACAAAATGGGTATAGCTCCCTTCTGTCAGCGCCCTCCGTGCGTGACCACCGGCTAGGCTAAACACTAGCTCTCGTCGCAACTCATGACTTCACAAGTTGAAGGGTTGAACCTCTGTTCTCTTCCCATGCGAACCTCCAAGACTTGAAAGTCAACGAAGGTTGACCTTCCTTTCGCACTTCTCGCAACTCGCCACTTCACAAGTTGTAGCGATGAGCCTTTGTGCTCTTATCCTGTGAATCCCCGAGACACAAGAAGTCAACGAAGTGTTGACTCCTTCTCCCTAGATGACGCATGTCCGCCTGTCAACCACGTGGGCCCCACCTTGAAGTTCTGCCACGTGTTCTCTCGTGCTCAACTCTCGGCACTTCACTACTCGTGAAGTCAAAAAAGACTCCTTTCAACCTCCGAACCCCCGGATGCGTGATAGGCGATGGGGTTCCTGATCCAACGGTCCTCCCATTCTCTGGATCCAACGACTGTCTTCACTCCTCATGACCTAGAGCACCCAAATCCTGGGCTCTCACCTTGTGAACCTCCGAATTCATGAGATCCCTCGATCTCTACCACCTGTCCTCCTCAGATGGATGGCTCAGATCCTTTCGCGACTTCACCACTCATGAAGTCGAAAGAATTCCCTCTATGACTCCTGATGTCCAAATCCCCGATATGGGCAATCTCACGACACGCATCCGCTCTCAGACGAACAGCTTAGATTTCCTAGGGACTTCGCTACTCGTGAAGTCAAGATGCTCACCTCTGTGAGTCCCGGTGCCCGAATCTCTGAAATGGATGATTATGTGACACGTGTCCTCCCGTAGATGGACGGCTTAGATTCTTTCATAGTTTTTTGATTTCTAATGTCGAGTGCCCGGACTCTCATCCTCCAGACTCCCGAACTCCCGAACACCGATATCCCGATACAACCCCTTCGGAACTTTCGCTCTGTTGCTCTTTGCGTGAAGTTTTAAACCTCATGCAACTCTCGACAGATCCAATGATCGTCAGCTATTTAGACCAAGATCTGATGGCTCAGACCTATCCCACACTGTACACTCTCCCGCTGCTCCCTAGACGTGGAAAAACCAACAGTCCAGATACTCCCACGGGCCTTGGGGATCTACGGTCCTAATTTCTTCACTACTCACGAAGATAAAGGAAAAAGGGTTAAGGCATGTAATGCCCTCATTTCTTCCTCCAATCTAACAGTCATGAATGACCATAGATTTGTCGATGGGATCTCGTCCATCAATTGATTCTTATCCACATGCTCTCGTTTCGGGATTTCATGAGTCGGGGTTTCGGGACTCGCGAGTGCAAGAAAACTCGCACCTAGATACTCTGGGTGCCGAAACGCCGAAATGTTGAGGTCTACGAGGATCATTCTCCCTTGTACAAGGTTTTTAGATTTAACCTCTAACATCCTTCTTCGGGTCCTTAGGTAATTTACACCAGGTTTTGAAGACCAAACTGGAAGGTCTTCTCTAAGGTACATGAGTGGTCTCAAAAGGAAGCTTTCGGGAGGAAATATATCCAAGGCATCAGGTAGGACAAACACAGGAACAATCTCCTGAGAGCAGACTTAAAGTTTGACTTAGATCGGTAAGCATATAAATAGTAATTCATAAAACACAAACCATACGTGGTCTTTCCATTATAAGCATGCAACCACCATTTCTGGTCAAAACACCACATAGACAGTCTTATGCTCAACCCATTCATAAATTGCACAGACTATGAGCATAAATATATCAGCATATAAACTTCAATATACAGGATATAAAACACTTATCAGAAATAACACCAGGTGTGATTGCAACTGCTAAGAGGGGTGCTCGTTTCCACCCAACCGTAGGCTCAGCAACTCCCAACGGATTTACCACTAGCCACCCCTGAGTTGAGACCATGATGCTGCAAAACTGCTTCTCTATTTTCCAGTGACCAAGAATGAAGGTTACTCTCCTTCTTCTCTGCTATCACTCACTCTATGTTTTTCCAGAGTTTTTCTTCCTCTTTCCCTCGCGTCTTCCCCTTGATTGCCCACTCTTCCTCCCTTTTCTCTGTTCAGCGAGGTTGTGTGTGGCACAATTTTCCTCGCAGTGGTCAAGTCTGAGGACTCTATGGATGGGTAGTTCCCCCCCCATCCCTCATTACTCATGAGGAGCCCTTTACCTACCAATCCTAACGAGTCATTTAATTTGGGGCCAGCGAGCCACTCTTGGTTCTCCGAGCCAGTGAAGTCCAAATATGGTATTGGTTTCGTTGGAAGTTAATGCCACCTTTCCATGTGCCTTCCACCACCTTTCTTCAGCCATCGTGGTCTCTTTTTTAGCATGTCCCCTCTTAGCAGTCCTACAATATATATTCATAATATTATTCACATTCATCGACCTTTTTCACAAGGTCCATTCACATCACACATTCACATTTTTGGGTTTGCCACAATTCTTGGCCAGTATAGTTGTTTTTACAAACTGGGGGAAACAGGGTGTTACAATTCCCTCCCCCTTAAAGGAACATCATCCTCGATGTTCTTATCTATCAACATGACATGCATGTACAAAAGTAAACAAAATTGGATATGTCTGTCTCATGGCATCCTCCATTTCCCATGTAGCCTCATCTGGGCCAAAATGTCTCCACTGCACCTTGACCTATACAATGGTTCAGTTCCGGAGCGAGGTTTCCTTTCCATCCAGTATGCATTAGGGTTCTCGTAGAAATTCTCCCTCCGGTTCCACCCGGATCACAGACCAGTCAATTATATGATTAGCATCATGTACATACTTCTTCAATAATGAAACATGGAAAACATTATGTGCTTTTATTGTGGGAGGAAGTGCTATCATATAGGCTACAGGTCCCACTCTATCTAGAACCTCAACAGGTCCACAATACCGAGGTGCCAACTTAGCACAAGCTCCCATTTTCACGGAATTCTTCCTGGGCCTAACTCTGAGATATACATGATCTCCTGCTTTGAACTCTCTTGGAGTTCTCTTTTGGTCGGCATAACTTTTCTGTCGATTCTGAGCGACCTTCAGGTTTTGTTTTATCTGAGTCACCTGCTGTTCCATTTCTTTCAACATGTTGGGTCCAAAAGAAATCTTGTTTGTGGGATTACTCCAACTGACTGGAATGCTACACGTTCTACCATAGAGGGCTTCAAAGGGACTCATCTTCAAGGATACTTGGTAGCCGTTGTTGTAGGTGAATTCTACCAGTGGCAGGTAGTCTTCCCACTTCCTGGGTTAATGCATCACATGCATTCTTAGCATGTCTTCAAGTATTTGGTTCACTCATTCTGTTTGACCATCGGTTTGAGGGTGTTAGGCATTGCTAAACAACAATTTGGTCTCTAAGCTAGCCATCGGTGATTTCCAAAAGTTAGAAGTAAATTTCATGTCTCTATCAGATGTGATCTCTTTTGGCATAGCATGCAGTATGAATATCTCCTTCATGAATACCCAGGCGATGTTTATTTCCTTGCAAGTCGACCTGATGGGGATGAAGTGAGCAGACTTGCTCAATTTATCCACCACCACCATAATGGTGTCATTCTGTTTGTTTGAGGTTGGTAATCTAGTGATGAAATCCATGGAGATGGTTTCCCATTTCCATTCTGGGATTGGTAAAGGTTGCAATAATCCTGCTAGGTGTCGATGTTTTGCTTTAACCTGTTGGCACTCTATGCATTTGGCTAAGTACTCGGTTATGTCTTTCTTCATTCCAAACCAATAAAATTTTCTCCTAGTGGCCGTGATCATCTTCTGGTATCCTGGATGACCAGAGTAGGGTCTTTTATGTAGTTCATCCAGTATGAACCTCTTCAAGTTGTCACAATCTGGAATATAAAATCTGCTTTTGTAAGTGAGCAGACCTCCTTCGGTCATCTGGTAGCCTTCTAATTTTACTCCGGTGGGTTCTTGCTGTAGGTACATGGTCACAGTATAGACAAAGGGATCTGTTTCTTGTGCATCTCTGATTCTTTCCTTGACATCTATCTCATAGGTGCTCACCATTACCAGGTGAATTGTTTTCATACTTCTGCTAAGGGCATCGCCCACCCTATTTTCCTTTCCTTTAATGTGTTTGATCTCGAAATCAAACTCGCTAAGGAGGGCCATCCACCTAGCTTGTCTAGCATTGAGCTTTGGTTGATAAAACAAGTATCGCAATCCACAGTGATCTGTCATAAATACAAATTTTCTCCCCAGGAGGTAATGCCTCCACATTTTCAAGGCATGCACTATGGCAGTCGGCTCTAGATCATGGGTCATATAGTTGACTTCATGCTCGTTCAATTTTTGGGGTTCAGAGCAGATCACACTTCCTTCCTGCATAAGGACTCCTCCGAGCCCTTCCTTACAGGCATCTGTGCACATGAGGAAGTCAGCTTCTGGATCGATGATCTTCAGCACGGGTGCATGGGTCAGTAGATGTTTCAGGGTTTGAAATCTTTCTTCACATTTCTGTGTCTACAGGAATTTTGTCCCCTTCTTCTGGAGGGCAGTGATTGGACAACCAATATTGGAGAATCCTTTTATAAATCTCCTATAGTATCCTACTAATCCCATAAAGGATCTAATGTCTGAAACATCCTTTGGGGTAGGCCATTCCATGATAGACCTGATTTTGTCAGGGTCTACCGCTACTCCTTCTTCGGAGAGAACATGGCCTAAGTAATGTATTTGCTTCTGGAAGAATTCACATTTGTTGAATTTGGCATAGAGTTGATGTTCTCTTAGCACTTGCAGCACACGTCTAAGATGCTCTTCGTGCTCTTTTCTATTCTTGGAGTAAATTAATATATCGTCAATAAAGACAAGCACAAATTTGTCTAGGAACTTGCTGAGTACATTGTTCATCAAGCACATAAAAGTGGCAGGGGCATTGGTCAACCCAAATGGCACCACCATAAACGCGTAGTGACCATACCTTGTTCGGAAAGTAGTTTTGTGGATGTCTTCACCCTTGATTCAGACTTGATGGTATCCCGACCTCAAATCAATCTTTGAAAAAATAGACGCACCCCCCAATTGATCGAACAAGTCATCGATCCTGGGCAAGGGGTACTTGTTCTTTATGGTTACCTTATTGAGTTTCCTATAATCTATACACAGTCTAAGGGTACCATCCTTATTTTTCACGAATAGGATCGGTGCTCCCCACGGAAACACACTGGGTCGAATGTAGCCTTTATCCATCATTTCTTTTAATTGCATCTTGAGTTCAACTAACTCGGGTGTGCTCATTCGGTAGGGTGTCCTAGACACCGGCACCGCTCTCGGTGCAAGTTCTATCGAGAAGTCTATGTCCCTTCTCAGAGGTAGACCTGGTACCTCTTCCAGAAACACATATATATATTCTCTCAGGATAGGGTGATCGTCAGGGCTTGGTTTGTCACCTTTGATTGTTTTTAACACCTGTATTGCATATAGGGGACATCCCTTTCGGCAATACTTTCTCATTTGAAGAGTTGATATTTGTCTCACTGAGACAGGTTTTCGGATCCCTTGAAGGGTTATCTTTTTCCCTTCTTTACTGACACATTTTAAGGTCCTATGGTAACAGTCCAATCTGGCTTTATGGGTAGCTATCCAATCCATCCCAATCAACAGATCATATGATCCCAAGGGTAATATGTTAAGGGTTGCTTGGGTGGGGGATTTACCCAACATCAATTAGCAGGATGGTATAACCTTTGTTACCCTTCTTCTGGTGCCAGTGGCTAACTGTACCAACCATGGCTTGGTATGTTTTTGTGGTTGTAGTTTACACTTTTCAACAGCTTTAGGGGCTATATAACTCAAATTTGAACCAGGGTCAATTAAAACAAACACTAGATGGTTGGAAATCATACCTTCTATTTCCACTACTGAAGCTTGGTGGTCGGCTTGGTTATTATCCAAGGCTGCATAAATTTGTGGCACACTCCTGGCCACATCATTGACGGTAGTAGCTTCCTATATGTTATAAATTCTCCGACTATTCTGTTTTCGGTGTGGACAGTCTCTCAGGAGATGTTCTTCTCTGCAACCCCAACATTTCAGAGGTTCTCTTTTTGGGTTATCAGTCTTCCCTGATATGGGTCCAGAAGTTTTATTTCCGCTCAAGGAGGGAAAATTCTGCTGGTGCATACTCCGGGATGGAAAGTTCATTCTTGGGTTCTTCTTGTAGTTCTTAAATCTTGGGGATTTAATCCCCTTTTTCTGGAATCTTGAACTATTCTTCTATTTCCATCCTTCACGAGGTTCTGCTCGATGCCCAAACTGTTCATGATAGTAGGCTGCCTTTTGAATAGTGCCTTCTAGAGTCTTTGGCTCATCAAATTCAATTCTATTCTAATATTCCTCAGGTAGTCCACTAATGAAGTGTTGCACCTTTGTTTTTTTCGCCTTGATATAGGGTACATACCTCAACAAATTGAGGAATTTTTTGACATATTCTTCTATAGTGAGTTGTCCCAGTTTGAGTTCATAAAAATCTTTAGTCTTTTCGTCGAAATATTTTTCCGACAGATACTTCTTCCGAAAGTATTTCTCAAACCATTCCCAAGACAGGTCCTCTTCGTGAACCCCTTTCACATTATTAAGGTCTTCCCACCAAATGGAAGCCTTTCTGTTCAAGTTGAAGGTGGCCACTCGGGCCTTCATATTTTCTGAAAAGTCATGGACTCTGAAATACTTCTTTAGTCCAATCAGCCAAGCCTCTGCTTCCTCTCCCTTCTTTATTTCACCATCGAAGGAGGGTGGTTTGGCTTTTCTGAATTCTTCGAATTTTTGACCTTTGGAAGGCTTTTGCTTCTTCTGTTTCTTTCGGGGATAGGAACTAGTTCTGCTGCTAGAAGAGCCCTCTGAATTGCCAACTTCCTCCTCAGAGGAATCATCCGACACTTGTCCTTTACCTTTGGGGTGGACCTTTTTCGAGGTGTTCCTCTTAGTGTGACCACTGATATGACCATGTTTCTGAGTTTCAGGTTCATGCTGCATTTTTCTTTGTAGATCGGATAAACTTTGCAGTAAAAATGCGTTAATTTCTGTTTGCTTTTCTTGTTCTTTCATCATCCTTTCATTGCCGGCCTTACAGCTTTGTAATTCGAACATGAGGCTCCTCACAGTCTCGGCTAGACCTGGAGGGGTCCCTACTACCCTCCTTTCATCAAAATCTTCGTCTCTATTGTGGGATCCTTCTCCCACTTCATGGTGATTCACCATACTATGCATTGATAATTTCCTGCGATTGATCTTTCGCTTGTGTGCAAAAGGAAAAACGCTGGTTGTTAATCAATATTTATATTTATTTATAGCCAGTACATAATTCATATTTTCACATGTACACAAACAATAGGGGTTTTTCATTCTTAACTTCGTCTTTCGATTAGGAAGGTTAAGACAGGGGGTTTACTCTTTTTAGGAGTGTTCCGAACAGAGCTTCTGCGCAACCTGTTCATGAGCCCAAGCAGGCCAAGTGTTGTAACCATGCTCTGATACCAATTTGTCTCAACCCCACTACAGCATAATAAATTTTTCATCTTTTCTCAAGCGACAGAATCCCTGAAATCCTACGGGGCTTAGTACAGGCTGTAGATGTCTCCTCTACCTCAATAGAGTCTCTACGCGACCTCCCGGTCTTAAGGATCATTTAGTTTCTTTTATGAGCAGAAGTGGCTCCTTCGATTCCTTGCTGGAATCTCAATTCAATTGATCCACAGGTCCTTCAGAAGTTCCCCTGTGCGAACAGCACTAGGCATGAGCTCCACGACTCTCAAGCAACCATAGCGCTATGACCAAGGCCTATTCCCAAAGGTGCTTGTTGCAACTCAACATCTCGCGAGTTTGCGAGTCGAAGCTCTCGACTCCTCCTTTCCAATCTCATGATACCTAAGATCACGAAATGGGTATAGCTCCCTTCTGTCAGTGCCCTCCACACATGACCACTGGCTAGGCTAAACACTAGCTCCTGTCACAACTCGCGACTTTGCAAGTTGAAGGGTTGAACCTCCGTTCTCTTCCCATGCGAACCTCCGAGACTTGAAAGTCATCGAAGGTTGACCTTCCTTTCGCACTTCTCACAACTTTCCACTTCACGAGTTGTAGCGATGAGCCTTCGTGCTCTTATCCCGTGAATCCCTGAGACACGAGAAGTCAACGGAGTGTTGAGTCCCTCTCACTAGATGACGCGTGTCCACCTATCAACCACGTGGGCCCCACCTTGAAGTTTTTCCATGTGTTCTCTCGTGCTCGGCTCTCGGCACTTTGCTACTCGTGAAGTAAAAAATGACTCCTTTCAACCTCCGAACCCCCGGATGCACGATAGGCGATGGGGTTCCTAATCCAATGGTCCTCCCATTCTCTAGATCCAATGGTTGTCTCCACTCCTCGCGACTTCGCCACTCATGACTTGGAGCACCCAACTACTGGGCTCTCACCTTGCGAACCTCTACATTTGCAAGATCCCTCGATCTCTGCCACCTGTCCTCCTCAGATGTACAGCTCAGATCATTTCACGAATTCGCCGCTCACGAAGTTGAAAGACTTCCCTCTATGACTCTCGATGTTTGAATCCTCGATATGGGTGATCTCACGAGATGCATCCGCTCTCAGACGAATGACTTAGATTTCCTTGGGAGTTCGCTACTCGCGAAGTCAAGATGCTCACCTCTGAGTCCCGGTGCCCGAATCTCCGAAATGGATGATTATGCGACACGCGTCCTCCCACAGACAGATGGCTTAAATTCTTTCACAGTTTCATGATTTATGATGTCGAGTGCCTGGACTCTCTTCCTCCGGACTCCCAAACTCCTGAACGTCGATATCCTGATACAACCCCTTCAGGACTTTCGCTCTGTTGCTCTTCGCGTGAGGTTTTAAACCTCATGCAACTCTCGAAAGATCCAACGGTTTTCGGCTGTTTAGACCAAGATCTAACAGCTCAGACCTGTCCTTCGTTGTAAACTCTCCCACTACTCGTTGGACATGGAAAAACCAATGGTCCAGATACTCCCACGGACCTTGGGGATAAATGGTCCCAATTTCTTCGCTACTCACAAAGATAAAGGAAAAAGGGTTAAGGCATGTAACGCCCTCGTTTCTTCCTCCAATCTAACGGTCATGAATGACTGCAAATATTTCGACGAGATCTCGTCCGTCAATCGATTCTTATCCACATGCTCTCGTTTTGGGATTTCGCGAGTCGGGGTTTTGGGACTCACGAGTGCAAGAAAACTCACACCTAGATACTCCAGGTGTCGAAACGCTGAAAATGTTGAGTTCTACGAGGACCATTCTCCCTCGTATAAGGTTTTGAGACTTAACCTCTAACATCCTTCTTTGGGTCCTCGAGTAATTTACACCAGGTTTTGAAGACCAGACTGGAAGGTCTTCTCTAAGGTACGGGAGTGGTCTCAAAAGGATGCCTTCGGGAGGAAATCTATCCAAGGCATCAGGTAGGACAAACACAGGAACAATCTCCCAAGAGCAGACTTGAAGTCTGACCTAGATCAGTAAGAATATAAAGAGCAATTCATAAAACACAAGCCATACGTGGTCTTTCCATTATAAACATGCAACCACCATTTCTGGTCAAAACACCACACAGATAGTCTTATGCTCAACCCATTCATAAATTGCTCAGACTATAAGCATATATATATTAGCATATAAACTTCAAGATACATGATATAAAACACTTATCAGAAATAACACTAGGTGTGATTGCAACTGCTAAGAGGGGTGCTCGTTTCCACCCAACCGTAGGCTCAGTGACTCCCAACGGATTTACCACTAGCCACCCCCGAGCTGAGACCACAATACTGCGAGACTACGTCTTAGTTTGCCAGTGACTGAGAACGAAGGTTACTCTCCTTCTTCTCTGCTATCACTCACTCTATGTTTTTCCAAAGTTTTTCTTCCTCTTTCCCTCACGTCTTCCCCTTGATCGCCCACTCTTCCTGCCTTTTCTTTGTTCAGCGAGGTTTCATGTGGCATGATTTTCCTCACAGTGGTCAGGTCTGAGGACTCTACGGATGGGCGGTTCACCCCCCATCCCTCATTACTCATGAGGAGCCCTTTACCTACCAATCCTGACAAGTCATTTAATTCGGGGCCAGCGAGCCGCTCTTGGTTCTCTGGGCCAGTGAAGTCCAAATACAGTATTGGTTTCGGTGGAAGTTAACGCCACCTTTCCAGGTGCCTTCCACCACCTTTCTTCAACCATCGTGGTCTCTTTTTCAGCATATCCCCTCTCAGCAGTCCTGCAATATATATTCATAATATTATTCCCATTCATCGACCTTTTTCACAAGGTCCATTCACATCACACATTCACATTTTTGGGTTTGCCACAGTTCTTCGCGAGTATAGTTATTTTTGCAAACTGGGGGAAACAGGGTGTTACAATTCTTTAGAGGGCCAAACACATTTTTTCCCAGAAAATACAAACACTGAAAGTAGAAACTTAAGGAGGAAGAAAAAGGCCTGGGAGGCATAGCCATATGAGCTTCAATGCCCTTTTGGAGTAGACATACTGAAGTCAAGTCGATCTTTGTAGTTGATTGATTGAAGCTTGAACCCGAGCCTGAAGCATTGGAAGAGTCCCCATCCTGACGCCTCAGATCCTCCTTGCCACATTGGAGAGATGCATCATGAGAAACAAAAGCTGGTCTTCCTAGCTTTGAGGGGTCAATGCAAGAGACATACCCCTGGGACTGGGAGCCTTTTTTCCTAAATTTTTCACCTGGGGAGGAGATCCTTCTGTGACTCATTAGAAAATAACACTCTGAGGCTCAATGACCATGTTTGTGGCATCGATGGCATTTGAAGGGTATGCCTTCATAATCAAGCTTCTGCATAAATAACCTGTTTCCCCATGACAATTCTAGGTCTTTAGAGAGTCCTTTTATAATATTAAGACAAACTAGGATCCTTGCCATAGACATCCTCCCAATGGAGATAAAAGACATTTCAACATCCAAATAGGTGCCAAGGGTATTCCCAATTTTCTCGAAACATTTCATCATCCAACACTCTAGTGGCAACCCCAATAACCTAACCCAAACCAAAAGTTCATTGATGTGCTCACGACTTGCATCGAATAAAGGCAACCATTTCTTCATAAGGAGAGGTGTCGAGTCTATACAACAAGAAGTTTTCAGAACCTTTGCCACGTCCCCCACATTCTGAAACTTGAACATGAACTAGCCCTTGGAAAGATTATGAACCGAGGGTAACTGGTTTAGAGTGTCCACCTAATTCTTTTGGACCCATTCCCTTAGCTTAGTGGTGCCCACATGTCGACCATTTTCTTTTCCCACCATGACCCTTTCAACCAGATCTGGAACCTCTGGACGTGTTGAGTCTCAATATTAACACTTCTATTACCCTATATTATCTATGTCTGAGTCAATTTTACCTATGATATGTATATCTAATTGACTGTTTCCTCCATAAATACAATTAATGACCTTGTTCATGTACATAAAGAGATAACTTATGGTTAAGGCATGATTTGTATAGTTTTTTTGAGTTAATTCGATTAAAATGATTGATTTTGTATAATCCTAATTGTTTGACTCCTAAGCAATCTATTCTGGTACCTCAACATTCTGGTACCCAAAGCAGTTTTGATTCGATACTGTTTGATGTGCTATTCCGTACCAGCCTGAGCTATTTTGGTACCATTACACTGCAGCTATTCTGGTACCAGCCTGTGTGTATTCCGATACCAGCCTGTGTGTATTCTGGTACCAATTGATATTTCCAGAAATCATTTGTTGGACGCGTTTGTTATTGAAGATTCCAATAAATCGGTTGGATCGAAGTCTCTAAATTGGTTTTGAGAGACTTCATCACTCATGCACTTTGTGTCATGAGGATGAAGTCAATCCCTAAATATTCAATATGAATTTCCAATTGTAATATTTTAAAAACAGTTTGATGCTTATCCTTAGATCTTGGTATTAACAACTCACCTTCTTTATAAGGGATGTTGTATAGGAGATATGATACACAAAAGAAACATATGGATGTAATGAATAGAATTATTCATATTTCCATAATATACAAGATGATGAACTATTGATTCGATTTTACAAGTTGAAGGAATACAAATGAGCCGTTGTGCAATTTATGGGTATGATTAGAACACTTTAGTCTCTTATCTTCTTAGAGCTTCCATGTTGGAATCAAGAAGGGCCCATCGTTTTGATATGGTAAGCTTAATGTAAAATATAACTCAGCTTTATATTCCTGCACATGTATGTTTTATTCCAGTACTCAATTGTGTGTGTTGTGTACCTTTTATTTTGATTTCTTGTTTTAAACTATGAATTCATAAAGTATACCTATCGTGTTTGATCTGTATAATTGTTAGATCTTTTGAGTAAATTGTGAATGGGATTGTATTAGTGTAAGTTTGATAAGTATGGTGCACCATATCTTTAGTAGTTTTACTTAGTTTCATAAACAATAATTTGTGTTGAGATAGTTGTAAAGATTTATAAAACTTGAAACTATGTTCTTTATAATGATTTTCATAATTTATTTTGAAATTTCAAGTGTGTTAATATAGGAATAGTTAAGATCCCATCATTCACCCTACATGGACTATTAAATGGAGAATCTTAATACACCTAGTGTTTCATGTGCAGG
>JZKD02S1673236.1:270410-283742 GCA_000966675.3 Picea glauca
AAATCTTTGAAAATATATTCAAACTATCAAAAGATATTTGATTGCTAAAAAGCCTCATTCAAGTCCACACTTGTATGTAAATTGAACACACTAAACCATATTCAACCAAACGATATCAGAGATGGGTACGTTCTGTTCAAATCGTTACCAATTCAGGTATACAAAATCGTATCGAATAACAATGAAATCATTTCTTATCAAATTGAAATCAATACAGTTAAACAAATCATAGGCAATCGTTTATGCTGCCTCATCAACAGGAAACACAATCGAATCCAAGCAAGATCATTTTCAAATTGATATAACTGTATGATCCTTGTCATTAGCGAATCAAATCAAAACTGGTGTGTAAATTAACTCAAATGAAATCATAACAGGATCAATCAATTGATAACAGCGTTCGTAAGAGTTGTCCGATCGTTTGTTATTACAAATTGGGGCATACAAAATCAATTGACATTCACGAAATCATTTCTTGAATTCATTTTAAAACGAACTTATTAACCGAGTTTGACAGAGATAGCATATGTCGATCTGGGTTTAACCAACTCGTTTTGAAAATTAAAATCAAACAAAGCAGTATCAATACGAATCCAACTCATAAAATCAATTGTACTAACTAAAGATACACAACAATCCAATCAAGACAAGAGCGAATCGAACAGTTGGAGTTTAACATAGTTGTTGTGAATCAAAATCGTTCCATAATTCGGGCGTAGATATCCTTTGCACAGGCTTAAATGAGAATATCGTTTCCATACAAAACAGAGTTGTTTTTTCCAAATCGGAGTCGAACAGAGTTGTTTTCCTGATTTAGAAGATTACATGACACATCATATCAAAATTTGATAACAATCAAACTCACGAAATCGTTTCAAAAATCAAATCATCAAAAATCAATCAGGGTCGATGTGATCCGACCACAACGAAATCATACCAAATGAAAACATGATCGTGCTCTAATTTTAGCATGAAAACCTCCTGTTCAGATTAGATACCAACCAAATCTAAGCGAAAGAAAACCATTGATTTTGTTAACTCACACAAACAGTCAGACGAATCAAAACAAATGAAAACCAATCAATTGCTAAACTGGGTATGACCGAATCATTTAACCAAATCATAACCTCATTTAATTTTATCAAAACGAAAACAATGTACATGATGAACAACATAACCGTTTTCGGTATGGCTATAACACAGTCATTTCAAACAATAGAGAGAGCTATTTGAAAACCAAACTCAAATCACTATATTAATCCTAGCAATTCACAAAATGAAAATGATATTGAAATTCATACCTGGATGACGAGAAGACAGCTTGATCATGACATTTTGAAATTGACAACGGCTGTAGCCGATTCGACATTCCTAAAAATGATGGAACCAATGGTTTTCTGCTTCCTATCATTTGCTTGAAGCTTGTCCCTTTGGCTTGTCAATACTGTAACTTGTTTTTTCCAACGCTTTGATTTTTGATTGAAGTAAGGGAATGTCCATATAGTATCGTTCCAACCACACATCACATTGGTCACATGACGACTGTCCAGGCCTCCAAAAAGCAGGTGAGGGTTTGGTTAAATCGTCGAGGGTTTCGTTAGGAAGCTTGATCCCAGGGTAGCTAGGATTGTTCCTTAGGCAAGGGGGTAAATTAGAAATGAAGTCATAGGGTGGCTCAGAGCACAGACCTTGGGAGTAAGGATACTCACTAGCTAGGAAGCGTTCTATGTCAGAGTCTGAGTCTTCACTGAGGACTATGGGCTTCTGCTCAGCACTAGGTTTAGATTTATTTTGGGCCATTCTCGAGATAAGCCAAGCATTCTTTTTACCTTTTCCATCAACAGTAGGGCTTCCCTTTACCTTTTTGCTCACAGGATTTTTTATAGCCTCAACCTTATCTGCTAAGACGTCGGGTAAGTCAATATCAGGGTCGATCGAGGGTTTAAGAGAGGGCAGTAGGACATGGAAGGGCACGTGTGGCTCGACCTTGGTTTCACTAACCAAAGGCTTGTCAACTTGGACGGGCTCTGCATCAGCAAAACCATTCCAAGAGATAAAATCTTGCCAACTATCACCGTGGAGTTTTAAGTGATGAACAACGATGAGTCTGATTAGGCCATGGTGGAACGGGCTACTATCGGCCTTTTCTCTTTTAAACCTTTTTGACATTTTATAAAGACTTCGCTGGAAGTAAAAAGGAATATTCAATGGATAACCCATAAAATTCATTAACATTCAAAGGTGATAAAGGAAAACCAGTCCATATCGACCCTCACAGGTCACGAATTGTTTAACTACTATCAAAAGGTCATGCCATCTTGGTTTAAGCATGGAAATCGGCATACCTCTGTCACAGGATGTGACCTTTCATGAGACGAATAGTAGTGGCCATGGCACCTCTTCGACTTTAGAATTTTTGAACCATCGCTGGCCCGTGGATGCTAACCCGGTGGCAGAGCTAATGAACTCCTCATTCAGCTCAAGATGAATGTCGCCTACCTTGGCTCTACAACCATCAAAAGTCAGGGTGAACTGTTGTGCAACAAATAGATTAAAACCCTCAAACCGCTGTACAAATGTGAGCCAACCGCTATCCTCTAAGTCTTTCCAGGCATTATCGAACAGTAGCAAGGCTTGGCTACTATTTGGCTCAATTCGCACCACTGGTTCCATAAGGAAGAGCACACAGTGAAGGAGCCAGGGTTTGAACGCAGCATACACAGGAACAAAACGCCTGAAGGCTTACCCGAGCTAATAGAGGTGAAACAGAGATAGGAGCAACATTAATGACATCGTGCGAAGGTGGTGGAGCTATTTGTTGGCCATGAAAAATAGTCATTACCAAGGTACAACCACCGACGCTTTCAACTATACAAATTACAACACACATGTGTTATAACTATGCCATTTCAATCAATCAATTGAAACCTTTGGTAAGTGGATAAACCATGCGCGCAATCAAATTCCATAGTTTTAAAACCAAACATACAAAACAAAACCAATACCAAGTGTTGGACCAATGCGCCAATGCGTTTTGATACCAAGAATTTAACCAATGTGCCAATGCATTTGATCACATGAACTAGGTGTCATATTAAATGATATATATCAAGGGTTTAACCATAACATCTATGTATTTTTATGAAACCAATGGTCAAGTAGATCAAATCAAAGAACATATAAATCCAATTACCAATGCATCACAACCTCAATTACTCATGAAATGAAATTACATAATCAATCAAAGAATGTCCAATGAATACAGATCAAAAAGTTTTGCCAACTGCATAACGATAAGTAAAATGTAAACGCAAGGGACATATCGACAAGAAGGATAATGACAATTCAATAATGATTTTAGTGCGACTTCGAAAGACCAAGTTTTCACACTTACAGTTGTGAAAACAAAAATGAAGGTAAGTGTGCAAATGGCGCAAAGAATAAAAGTGTCGTTTATTTGAGAATTGCGACGAAAAATTAATGTTTGCAAAACATTGGTGTAGGCAGCTTATAAGACAGTGGAAAATGTGAATTGGCTGGCAACAATGGTGACACACTGTGACGCAGGTGCACCACCCGGGGGCACATCCTCTCTCACAGGACCTTCCTCTCTTATCGACCCAAAGAACTCAAAGGTTCTCCTAATTCCCTATCAGGAATTTTCCTACCCACAGATTCTCTTCGTCGCGCGATCCTCTTCCTTAACTTCTCGGAAGATCAGAACTTGCAACTTCGCGAGTCCAATAGTTGAGCGCTACACCCTCAGATCCCCGAGACCCAATGGTCAGTCAACTCGCTAACTTTTCCCTGAGGGATTTCGCTACTCGCAATACCAAACTTTTAGTTTTCCAACCTCCGATACTCGAGTTACCGAAACTCCGATGCACACGTGTGACTTGACCCGTCCACACTTGTCACTTCTCTCAGGACTTCCACGCTATCACTACCTCTCTCCCTTGTGACTTCACTACTCACAAGGTTGAATATCGTCTCCGTCAAATTCCGAGGTCCGAGGTGCCGAAACTCGCGACCTCGTTCCCTCGCGACTTCGCCTCTCACGAGGTCAAGTTCTCGAGCCTTTTCTCATGAGGTTCCGAGGCACGATCCCACATGCGGATCCAACAGTCATCTCACGATCCAAATCCCATGGCTATCCTCTTTCTCACGCCTCACATTCTCGTGTCTTTTAATACTCACTACTTGTGCTTTCACCTTGCGAGCTCCCGAGTTCGCGAGATCCTTAGATCTCCACCACCTGTCCTTCTTAGATGGATGTTCCGAATCCTCTCACCACTTCACTGCTTCGTGATCTCGCGTCTTTTGACACAAATCTTTCAGCCCTTCCACTTATGAGCTCTCGAGATGCGAGGTGCCAGCTGTCCCCTTGCCAACTCCTGTGGACCCACGCTATCCTCGGAGTAGTCGAGATCTCAGTTCTCGCAATCTCACAACTCTCCTTACCAAACTTAGGACACTTTCCTCATGAGGTCTCGATAGGCGATCTCGTGAACAATCCAATGGCCCTGACCACCTTAGATCAATGGTGTTGCCCCTCCTGAGCTTTGAATCCTCTCCACACCTGTGCCGTAACTACCTTGCATCTCTCGGAGATCCCACGGCTCTCGGAACCTCGTGAAATCTCTCCCAAATATTTCATCCGTCCACTCTCCCCTCGAGGATTCTGTGAAATAAAGTCGTGTCTCTCCACGAGACTCATTTGCTCGCTCGCCAACCTGCGACGCTTTCCTCCGACTTCCAACCGCAGCTTCCCTGCACTTAGCCTTCAGGGAATTAAAAGCTCTATTCCTCCTAAGCTTTTCCCCAACTTCAACAGTCTCGTAGGAAAAAGAGATCTTTGTGCATGCACTGGTGACTCTGGCCTGAAACCTTTCATGGCACAAACTCCCGACGCTCTTCTTCAATGATATCATGAAGGTTCTATACCTCCTGAAATTTCCCACTCTGACTCTTTCAGAGGGACTGGCACGTGCTCTTCACGACGATCGTTCAACAACTCTCAAGTGTTGAATCCCTTCGACTCTGCGCAACTCCTACAGCAGCAGTCTTTGATTCCCTTTACTCAGATTCACAACTGAGACTTCTTCTTCAGCCTACGCACTCCTTGCATAGCTTCAATAACCCACTTCCACTTCTGGGTGAATGAGAACAAGAGTTAAACTATTGAGCCTTCATCAACACACTCCTTGTGGATGTATTCAACTGCACACATTGCAGGAATATCCTAGCTCAGATAGAGAAACAATTGAATCTCATTCTTTCTCCCCTTCAGACTTCAGGTTGAAACATGAAATCACATGCACATCATATACAAAGCAAATGCATAACCAAAAAGAAAACATTCATGAGAATAACATCAATACACAGAGAAAAACAACAAAACCCATGAGCTTGAATCAAAGCTTCATTCTATTAATTCAACATCTGTACATGGGTGTTCTTCATACAATTCTCTGCATGCTCTTCTCTTCTCCTGGGTTGATTATATTACAATGCACAATGAGGGTGTCTATATCCATTTTCCCTCTCGAACTCTAACTATCAAATCTAGACTTAAAATCCTATCTACCAGCATTAACTAAATTAAATGCCTCCTATCTACCAAAGGACGAGAGCTTAAAGGCTCAAGGTCCAATACAATATACAATGCGCCTTCATAAATGGCTTCATTAAAATACTTGCGCTACAATCCCAAAGCACTTCAAAAATTTGGGTTTGTTTATCCAGCTGATCTCCGCGTGATGTGTTGGCTCGCTTGATGAGTTGGCAATGCTCCTGCATCATACTCCTCAGCTTGAAAACTTTCATGGGCTCCTATCCATGAACTCTTGCACGGTCTGTCCATGCTTTTGTATCATTGCTTCAGTCTCCCAGCTGGCATCTTCTACTGGATGGTCCTTCCATTTGACCAAATACTTGAAGTATTGCTTCAGCCTGGTCTTTTTTCTCACCCTTTTATCAAGTATACGCTCCATCTGTGGCTTCTATGCAATCGGCATATGCTTCTGCCACTGGATTTATGGTTGTTCATCGCTTTCAACTCCTGCTTCCTCAGCCTTATATGGATATAAGTCTGAGACATTGAACGTCAGAGATATTCCGATCTCATCCGGCAACTCAATTTCATAAGCATTTTCCCCCAATTTCTTTAGGACTCTACATGGCCCAATTTTCTTCATTTTCAGCTTGTTATATGTTCCCGTTGGGAACCTTTCCTTTCTTAGATGTTCCAGAACTAGATCACCAACTTCAACTGAAGTTGTTTCCGATGTTGATCTGCTCTACGCTTATATTCCTGGTTTGATTCCAGCAATCGCTCCTTCACTCTACTGTGAAGTTCCTTCATCGCCTCTGCGAAATCTTTAGCGCTTGCGCTCTTAGTCATTATCTGCTCTGAGTCCCTAAGTTCAGATACTCCTCTTGGCTACCTGCCATATACAATTTCAAATGGACTTTTGCCTGTGCTTCTGTTCACTGAGTCATTGTATGCAAACTCTGCCTGTGGCAACACATTGTCCCAGCTGCTATGGTGCTCTGTCACCAAGCTTCTTAATAAATCTCCCAAACTTCGATTTACCACCTCTGTTTTCCCATCCGTCTAAGGATGATAGGCAGAACTAAACATTAGGTTATTTCCCATCTTCTTCCAGAGTGTCCTCCAGAAATGTCCAATGAATTCTGTGTCCCTGTCCGATACTATGCTTCTCGACAATCCATGAAGTCGAACAATCTCCTTGAAAAACAAATTTGCGATGTGAGTCGCATCGCTGGTCTTCTAGCATGGAATGAAGTGTGCCATCTTAGAAAACCTGTTAACTACCACAAAGATGGAATCAACACCTCTTTGTGTCCTCGACAATCCTAATACAAAATCCATGCTGATTTCATCCCACGGTCTCTCGGGTATGGATAACGGTTGATAAAATCCCATATTCTGCTTTCTTCCTTTTGAATGATGGCAAATCCTGCACCTGTCTACGAACTTCTTGACTTCTGACCGAATCCCTGGCCAAAAGTATGACTCGCTTAGCTTTGCAAATGTCTTATCATGGCCAAAATGTCCAGCCAATCCTCCACTATGCTTCTCCTTCAACAAGTTCTCCCTCGTGGAGAAATTCGGAATACACAGTTGATTGCGCTTGAACAACAATCCGTCCTGGATCACATACTCTATCCACTGGCTTCTGTCTCTGAGAACTGGATTCCCAGCTGCTTCATAAGCTTCCTTGAAGTCTGAATCATCTGCATATATGTCCTTAAGATCATCAAAGCCTAACGTCCTGACTTTGAACTCCTGCAACAGCAAACTTTTCCTGCTCAAAGCATCAACAACTTTGTTAGCAGTACCAGAAATATGTTTTATCACAAAAGTGAAATTCTGCATGTATTCTACCCATTTAACATGCCTTTGACTCAATTTCTCCTATTGAGTCACAAATTGTAATGCATGGTTATCACTATATAAAACAAATTCTTTTGGAATCAAACAGTGCCTCCATTTCTTCAATGCCTATATGATGGCATAGAATTCTTTATCATACGTGGAGTACTTTTCTTTTGCCTCATTCAGCTTCTCACTGAAATATGCAATTGGCCTTTCTTCCTGACTCAAGACCGCTCATATGGAAAACCCGCTTGCATCACATTTCACCTGAAATGTCTTTTGAAAATCTGGCAACACCAAAACCGGTTGCTCTGTAATCTTCTGTTTCAACAAATTGAAACTTCTCTCGGCCTCTTCTGTCCAGTGAAAATATTTATGTCTTTTCTTCACTGTATCCATCATTGCTGTGCTAATTCCACTGAAATTCCTGATGAATTTTCGGTAGAAACTAGCCAGTCCATGAAAACTTCTCACCTCGAAAATATTTCTCAGTGATGGCCAATTTTTAATTACCTCCAATTTACTTGGATCCATCTTTAATTCATTTGCCGATATAACAAACCCCAAGTAAATGATTTCTTTCTTCATAAATGAAGATTTCCTCATGTTGATCAACAACTTCTCTTTTTGTAGCTTCCTCGTTACTATAACTAAATGTTTCAGATGTTCTTCTTTTGTTTTGTTGAAAATCAATATGTCATCTAAATAAACAATGACAAACTTACCAATGAATTCCTTCAGCACTTCATTCATTAGCTGCATGAATGTGCTCTGCGCATTCGTCAAGCCAAATGGCATGACTAGCCACTCATACAACCCTTCGTTGGTTTTGAAGGTTGTCTTCCACTCATTGCCTTCCCTCATGCGAATCTGATGGTATCTGCTTTTCAAATCAACCTTTGAAAAAAAATTTGCTCCACTTAAACAGTCCATCAAGTCATCCATCCATGGCAATGGAAACCTGTACCTGATGGTTATCTTGTTAATGGCTCTGGAATCAGTGCACATTCTCCAACCTCCATCTTTCTTTGGACTTAGTACTGTTGGAACGACACACGGACTTAAACTTTCCCTGATCAGTCCTTTATCCAACAGTTCCTGTACCTTCCTTTTAACTTCTTCGTACTCCTGCGGTGTCAACCTGTACGCAACTTTGTTCGGCAAACTAGTTTCTGGTATGAGGTCTATATGATGACTCACACTCCTCATCGGCAGCAACGAATGAGGTAATTCGTCTACCACTATATCAACGAATTCATCCAACAATTCCTAAATTTCTTCCGGCAGATCATCCACTCGTGTGCTGGTCAAAATGATCCTTGGTTTCCTGACCACAAAGAATTGTGGATCTTCCTTCTTCTTTACTTCCGCCAGAAGTTCCTTCCCACTCATGAGAAGTACAGTATTTCTCGGTTCTGGTTTTACTTCTTTATCCTTAATTGGAAGTAGCATATGTGTTCTTCCATTCTTCTCCAAAGTATACGTATTCATCTTCCCATCATGAATTATGTTCCTGTCATATTGCCATGGTCTGCCTAGCAATAAATGACATACATCCATAGGAATAACATCACAGAGTATTTTATCATTATATCCTCCTATCTTGATGTCCACTAAGCACTGTTTAGTGACACTTACCTGATGTCCCTTCTGTAGCCATGAAACTTTATATGGACTCGGGTGATCAGTTGTCTCCAGCTCTAATTTCTCCACCATCTCGGTTGAAACGAGATTGTCTGTGCTTCCACTGTCCACAATAACCTTGCACTTCTTGTCTTTGGTCTTGCATGTGGTTCTGAAAAGTTGGTTCCTTTGAACGACGTCCTCCACCTCCTTCTCGGGTGTTAAGAGAACCTTACGCATCATCAGTGACCTTCCGTCTTCTGCGTCTTTGGCCTCAGCATCTCGCCTCTGTGCCTCGGCGATGTGAGCTTCTCCTTCGTCCTTCTTTTTCTCGGGACAGTCAAAGGATTTGTGGCCATTTTTCCCACACGTGAAGCATGTGATTACTCCACCTCTTCCTCTTCCTCTACCTCTGGTATGAGGAAACCTATCATTATCAGCATATCCTCCTCTTTGTTCAATTTATTGTCCTCGCTTCTCAGCATATGGTCTTCTCTATGAGGTTCCACCTCTTTCAACCTTTTCTTGAGGTTTCTTCCATTCCTCCTGGGCTTCTGATATTTATCTTGGGCAAGTGCTTTGCCTCTGGGCTGACTTCTGCCCCTGCCCCTCTGACTCTATTTACAGCTCAGCTTCTCCTCAGCTTTCAGAGCCAATTGGTAAGCATCCTCCACCATTCTGATGGTCGTCATACTCATCTCATCCTGGATATCATATCTTAAGCCATTCATATACCTGGAAACTTTTTCATCATCGCTCTCCCGATGACCTACTCTGATATTTAGCTTATAGAATTCCTCAATATACTCCTTCACTGTCATCAACTTCTGTCTCAGGTTCTGCATTTTCCTGAACATTGTGATTTGATAATCCCTTGGGATGAATTTTGCCTTCATCTTCGCAATCATTCGATCCCAGCTTTTGATCTTTTGCTTGCCTTTGGAACGCCTATCTGCTTGAAGCTCGTCCCACCATAATGCTGCGTGTCCCTTCAATTTGGTAACAACATGCCTGACCTTCTTATCCTCTTCGATATCCTCATAATCGAAGTAAGTGTCAAGAGCTCGGATCCAATCCAATAACTCTTCTGCATCCAGATTCCCTTCATAAGTTGGAATGTCCATCTTTGTGTTCGAACTCATCCAGTCGATAGCTTTAATTAATCGCTCATTGGCTGCATCTTCGGCTGCAACTTCTTCTTGTGGCTTAACTTCAACTTTGCCTTCAGAGTCACTTAGATCTCCAGCACTGGCTGTGCGTCTCTGCGCTGCTTCCATATCTTCTAATCTTGCTCGGAGATCACGTATCTGCCTTTCCATTTCTATATTCTGTACTTGTCTCCCTCTGCCTCTCTGGTTTCCCCTATCCTCTGGATTGGGTAATTGTCTTTCTCTCCTCGGCGGCATGGTGAAAGTTTCCTTTCTTCTCTGCTACAGAAAAAAAAGAGATTTTTTCGCTCTGATACCACTTTGACGTAGGCACCCCACCCAGGGGCACGTCCACTCTCACAGGACCTTCCTCTCTTCTCGGCCCGAAGAACTCAAAGGTTCTCCTAATTCCCTATCGGGAATTTTCCTACCCACAGATTCTCTTCGTCACGCGATCCTCTTCCTTAACTTCTCGGAGGATCAGAACTCGCGACTTCGCGAGTCCAACAGTCGAGCGCTACACCCTCGGATCCCCAAGACCCGATGGTTAGTCAACTCGCTAACTTTTCCCTGAGGGATTTCTCTACTCGCAACCTCACTACTCGCGATACCAAACTTTTGGTTTTCCAACCTCCGATACCCAAGGTACCGAAACTCCGATGTGCACGTGTGACTTGACCCATCCACACCCGTCACCTCTCTCGGGACTTACGTGCTATCACTACCTCGCTCCCTCGCAACTTCTCTACTCGCGAGGTTGAATATCGTCTCCGTCAACTTTCGAGGTCCGAGGTGCCGAAACTCGCGACCTCGTTCCCTCGCGACTTCGCCTCTCACGAGGTAAAGTTCTCGAGCCTTTTCTCGTGAAGTTCCGAGGCACGATCCCACATGCAGATCCAACAGTCATCCCGCGATCCAGATCCAACGGCTATCCTCTTTCTCGCACCTCGTGTCCTCGTGTCTTTTAATACTCACTACTTGTGCTTTCACCTTGCGAGCTCCCGAGTTCGCGAGATCCTTAGATCTCCACCACCTGTCCTTCTCAGATGGACGTTCCAAATCCTCTCACCACTTCCCTGCCTCGTGATCTCATGTCTTTTGACACAAATATTTCAGCCTTCCACTTACGATCTCCCAAGATGCGAGGTGCCACCTGTCCCCTTGCCAACTCCTGTGGACCCACACTATCCTCGTAGTAGTCGAGATCTCGGTTCTTGCAATCTCACAACTCTCCTTACCAAACTTAGGACACTTTCCTCACAAGGTCCCGATAGGCGATCTCGTGAACAATCCAACGGCCCTGACCACCTTAGATCAATGGTGCTGCCCCTCCTGAGCTTTGAATCCTCTCCACACCTGCGCCGTAACTACCTTGCATCTCTGGGAGATCCCACGTCTCTTAGAACCTCGTGAAATCTCTCCCAAAGATTTCATCCATCCGCTCTCCCCTCGAGGATTCTGTGAAATAAAGTCGTGTCTCTCCACGAGACTTGTTTGCTCGCTTGCCAACCTGCGACGCTTTCCTCCGACTTCCAACCGCAACTTCCCTGCACTTATCCTTCAAGGAATTCAAAGCTCTATTCCTCCTGAGCTTTTCCCCAACTTCAACAGTCTCGTAGGAAAAAGAGATCTATGTGCATGCACTGGCAACTCTGGCCCGAAACCTTTCACGGCACAAACTCCTGGTGCTCTTCTTCAACAATATCACGAAGGTTCTATACCTCCTGAACTTTCCCACTCTGACTCTTTCAGAGGGACTGGCACGTGCTCTTCGCGGCGATCGTTCAACAACTCTCAAGTGTTGAATCCCTTCGACTCTGCACAACTCCTGCAGCAGCAGTCTTTGATTCCCTTTACTCAGATTCACAACTAAGACTTCTTCTTCAGCCTGTGCACTCCTTGCATGACTTCAATAACCCACTTCCACTTCTGGGTGAATGAGAACAAGAGTTAAACTACTGAGCCTTCACCAATGCACTCCTTGCAGATGTATTCAACTGCACACATTGCAGGAATCTCCTGGATCAGATAGAGAAACAATTGAATCTCATTCTTTCTCCCCTTCAGACTTCAGGTTGAAACATGAAATCACATGCACAGCATATACAAAACAAATGCATAACCAGAAAGAAAACATTCATGAGAATAACATCAATACACAGAGAAAAACAACAAAACCCATGAGCTTGAATCAAAGCTTCATTCTATTAATTCAACATCTGTACATGGGTGTTCTTCATACAATTCTCTGCATGCTCTTCTCTTCTCCTGGGTTGATTATATTACAATGCACAATGAGGGTGTCTATATCCATTTTCCCTCTCGAACTCTAACTATCAAATCTAGACTTAAAATCCTATCTACCAGCATTAACTAAATTAAATGCCTCCTATCTACCAAAGGACGAGAGCTTAAAGGCTCAAGGTCCAATACAATATACAATGTGCCTTCATAAATGGCTTGATTAAAAGACTTGCGCTACAATCAAATTTGGGTTTGTTTATCCAGCTGATCTCCGTGTGATGTGTTGGCTCGCTTGATGAGTTGGCAATGCTCCTGCATCACACTGGTAGAAGCAGTTATCTCTGCCAAAAGGACAAATTCAGATTAGGACAACAAAGATAATTCCAACAACAAAAATAATAACCGGAAAATCGTATAAACATCATCATTAACCAACTATTCCAGCAGTGTTTTAAAAGATGAAAACTGATAACAATCTTAAGACCAGCGAGTCACGACATTAAAGATAAAATCTCCAATACTATTGACAGAGCCACTGCTGCCAGCAGGTGCCCATAGCCTCGACAGGGTTGCCATTTAACCCACTCTGACATCTGTATCCTGCCAAGAAGTTCTAGATCAGAATAAAGGACATTAAAGAGGTTTCTTATTTGCAAATTTTCATATACCCGACATTGCTTCGTTGCCAGCAAGCCTGTTCAGTACCGTGGCAAAGTTGTCTTGGCGCCATGCATGCATTTACCCGCTGCCAGCAGACCTGTTCAGCATCCCGACGGGTTTACAAGCACTTCCCACAGCTCTTATTAATATTTTATTTTATTTTTCTTTTCAAAGATATATAGTTGAGCGGGGTGACACTAAAAATCATGATATTTTAACACATTTTTTCAGACCTCATCATATTTTTTTTTTTTT
>JZKD02S1673236.1:298996-311502 GCA_000966675.3 Picea glauca
TTCCATAAAAAAAAATTCCAGAAAGATTTACTGACTTTTGGGGGGGCTATAAAAAGTTGATGAGGGGAGAAAGAAGATGACTGGAAAGGGGGTATTCAAAACGAGGGTCAACAGAACTGAAATCCTTTCCTTCTTGCTGAGTAAGGGCTTGTTGCGGGTCTGCAAAAAAGGGGTTGTTTGGGAAAAGACCATCAAAAGGGGTCGTGTGCGAGAGTCCCAAATCCGTCCACCATGCACCAGACTTCGAACCCAAACCTCTTGAGGATGTGCTTTCCCAGGATGAGTAGGGTGGTAAAGATTGTGGGGTGGTCACATTGAACTCTAGGCCTACAGACGAACCACCAATAGGTGGGGACTAATGGGGAAGAGCGACCCCACAAACCAAATCTCGAGCCTATGGCCCGGACAAAAAAAAAAGGAACAACACTCAAATCTCCGACAACAAGGGACAAGGGATCTAGAATAGGAGCAAAAGAGTGACCAATTGGCAAGCCCTAGATCAACTTCCCATCCGACAGATCCTCTTCGTAGTCAACAAGGTATGTGTAATTGTCATAACCCTCCCCCACATTATCCATCACTTCGGCAATAACTACTCTCCTAACTCCAACCTCTTGACAGACCAAAGTAATTGTCTATCTACTACAACCACGAGCAAAGAAAACTAAAAGAGAAAGAGATCCCGACACCCATTACAACTAAGGTTTCCTTAGAGCAAGACCCCATCTCCCCACAAAAAAATTACCTTAAAATAATAATAAATCTATTTTTATTTTGTAATTATTTTAAACTAAATCCTAAATCATTTAATCAATGAAAATATGCTCACAAATATCCCAATTTTTACCAAATCCTAAATTTATTATTTAAAACAAAACATTTATCATAAAATAATAATAAATCCATTTTTATTTTATAATTAACTAAACCCTAAATCATTTAATCAATGAAAAAGATGCTCACAAATATCCCAAAAATTAATTGTGTATTTAGGTTATCCCAATGTAATAAGAATTTATTATGTATTTGGGTTATATGGGTTTGAGTAATGGTGCCAACATTAAAGGTTTACTCTGGTTTATTCTCTAATATATTTATAATATCATAATACTTACTAGTTAGTTATTTTTAGATGTATTTTATATATTTAATTTATAAAAAAATTATTATTATTTTTTTTTAGGATTTATAAGTGTTCGAGGATATTGGGAATTTTTTATTCTCTAATATATTTATAATATATAGTTATTTTTTAGATGTATTTTGTATATTTAATGTATAAAAACTTTATCATTATATTTTTAGGATTTATTGTTTGAGGATATTAGGAATTTTTTTGAAAATTGATTTTTAATTAGATTTTGAGATAGTTTTTTGGGAAGTATGTATTTATATTTGCATTTGTGTTGAGAAAGGTCTTAATAAGGGTTTTTTTTTTTTTTTTGGGAGAGAGCGCTTTTTAAATGGGGAAATTTTCAAAATGCTCAAGTTTTAGATTATGTGAAAATAACATCTCATTGTTGGATATGTCATTTTCCAAGGTATTTAGAAGTTACATGTCTCCAAGTTCATGTCCATCCTTTTATAAAAAAAATATTAAAAACAAAATTGAAAAGCTAAAATTTTTTAGAAAATGAAAATGATTAGAATGAAGATCAACAATTACAAGTACCAATAGGGGTATCCATTCTTCTAGTGGTCAATGTTGAAGACATGGATATCAATCTTCACTTAAAGGAATTAGTTGTTCTTGAAGTTTCTTTAGGGGACACAAAGAGACTTCATGAAATTGATTAGTCCAATTTAGTTGTTCGTGAGGTCTCTTTAGGTGGCACAAAGAGACTTCATGAAATTGATTAGTCCAATTCAGAGAAAGAATTAGTTTCCTCTATGAATCGTGATATACCATCTCCTAACTTAGACTTAGATTTTGTGGATCCTTTTTTAGTGTGATGGCAAGAGGTTAAAATGAAGAAGGGGAAAAAGGAAAGAATTGATAACTATTTTTTAAAGGATAAAAAATGATGTGTATTAGTTGTGTATTTCCCTTTTTATACTCTTGTTGCGTCGAAAGACACTTTCTACGGTCAGTATGAGGGATATGTGTAATTCTTTCTGTGCTGAATATGGAGTTGGTATGTGGCATTTAAAAAATATTTCAATGTGGGCCATAAATAAAATATTTCAATATCCACTTTAAGTAAAATAATTATATACCGATAGATTTGATCCCTCTCTGCCCATGATAAATTAGGAGTTAAGATGAATCTAAGTTGGTAAGTGTAATTTTACATATGTACCCTTGTAAATATTGATAGCACCTACACTTTATGTATTGAGCCATATACACCTTTAAGATGTGATTTCTTCTCTTAATGAATAAAACTTATGTTTTTTTCTTAGAAAAAAAAGAAAAATAATAATAACAATTTAATTTTAAAATTATTATTGATGATGATGACGATTAACGTCCACTAAGACCGAATTGGTCTATCAGACCTTAAGAGGGTAAGTGATTACTTGCAATTCTTTAGAATTTTGTTTCTATGCTCGAAAAGCATTAAGAGAAACTTTCCAAGATCACCATACTTTTGTTGAGTTAAGAGGTTAGGAAGATTGGTAGTGTGACAAATATTTTGAAAATGAGATCTAATATGGGTATAGGCTGGACAATCTAAGAGAAAATGTTTTTCATCTTCAACCTTCTTAGTGTCATAAATGTGACACACTCTTTCATCCCAAGGCATTTTAGGAATTGACCAACGCCTAGTTTGACTATGGAGCTCGTGAGAATTTGTTCTTATCTTAGCAATGCTTATTTTTTTCTTTACACTTGGCAAAACATATAAATAATTTTGATCTTCTAGATTAAGGTTGATTACATCCTTATAATACCTTAATTTTCTTTTTTCCTCTAACTCTTTATCACACCACATTTTCTCCTTAAATTTTGATTTGACATTTTTTTTAATAATATCTTTATTATGCAAAATGATGTCTTCCATGATTTCCCAATAATTTAACCAAAACCGGGCATCTTTATGCCATCCTCGCTTAAGTCGATGGTGGTTATGACTTGATTTTGAAGCAATTTTAGGAAGCCTCTTGTCTTCCATGTTGTTTAACTTGTTCTTATACATTAGGTATCTAATCATAGCCATGCTCTCAATGAGGGAGATGCTTGTTTCTAAGAGGAAGATGGGATAAGGCGTATTTCCTTTAATTTTAAGATTATAGGTTATAAAATTATTTTGTAAAGATTAGTTGATTAGGTCGGGGTGATTCCGTGCTTAATACGATATCAATTATTATATTAACATACTAAAGTAGTCACTCTAAAACAGAGAACTCTTTGAATTAAAATTTGACTTTGCAAATTATAAAAGTGAAAATGATTTACCACTCTTAATTCAAACATTGACTAATTCTTATATTTAACTCATAAAATAATAATAATAAATTAAGTAAATGAAAATTGTATATTTGAGCTCTAACCTTTTGCTAAATGAAACATATATATATACAAATTAAATTAAACTTTAACTAGAGTGCAAAATGAAGAGTTTGCATCTCGAGAGATTTGATCCTTCTCAACGCTTGATAAAACCGGAAGTTAAGGTGAGTCTATGCTCTGATTATTTAAAATTTAAATATGGATAACTTTTCTTTTTGTATGAAAAATATTTTTATAATAATAATAATAATATTTAAAATTTAAATAGGGTTGAAAATGGATAGATCTCAACCCTAACCCTAAAAGAGTGCCCCGTTATATTTATGTCTGTGTAGAGTTTAGGTTACATTGTATCTGGAGAATCGGGGACGATTGCAGAGGTAACTGTCTGGGTGGGAAGGAGAAAGTGTATGTGGAAGGAGAAAGTGTATGTGTGTGCCACGAGTGAGTCGTGTTTTCATTGGCTGAGACGTCTGGTTGCAGCCAATGGTCAAGTGCTCGCTCGCATATTAATGAAAAACAGAGCCTAATCCTTGCTCTTCTCAAACGTGATTTGCAAGTTTTGCTTCTCTGTAACATTTCAATGGATTCTTTCCATTATGCTCTTAAAAGTCTACTTTGTTATGTTTAATTTTTCGAATGTTTTTGGTGCATATTGTTCCTAAATCTATCTTGTTTGCGCTTGGGTTATTACGAATCAAATTTATTATTCATCGTGTTTTCTATGTTTTGTGGGCGCTGGGGTTATTGTGAATCAAATTTATTATTCATTGTGTTTGCTCTGGTTTGGGGGCAAAGCTCTTGATGATGGCTTTTTTTTGTTTATTGTTATGGCCTGATTTGATTTGCATCTATGCAGACTGTTGCTTAGTCTTTTAGCTTCTAATTTTTTTTTGGTTGTATTGCAATTTTATTGCGTTTGAATGGCAAGGGTTAGGCTGTGCTTTCGTTATTGTTTTCAGTTTAATCACAGCGTTCCTGAAATATCACATGAGTCAGTTTATGATGGCATTAAGTATTCTTTGTTTTAACACTAACTGGTTGTTACTGTTGTCAACTTGTTCATTTCAGATCAGTTTATACAAAATGTTGCATGAGTTGAGGTATCTGTTGATAAATTCTTTTGTATTTCTAAAGCTTTTGTTTGACCGTGAAGCCCGAATCCGTATTTGGAAATAATTAATATTTCTTATCATTGAAGGATTTCCCTTCCACCGTCTCCAAGCCCCCTCGTCTGCCAGAGGTGATTGCTGAAATACTTGTTGAATAAGTTGCTATACAGACTAGGGATGTATGTAATTTCGGGGATTAAACACATGTATATTCAGTGATAAGGAATGGAAAATGTATTGAAGCAACACTGCAGAGGAAAAATACGTACTCTGTCAATATTAATGATGTCCAATGTGGTTATTGGTGGTTAGTTGTCCTGCATTTGGGTATTCCAGGGAAAAGAGGGATGACTGGTGTTTGAGCTCCGATCCAATCTTGTATTCTTGGTAAGACGCAGAGATCTCGATAAACAAACAAGTTTTATTTTTTTAAACAAGAGTTGCTTCAATGAAAACATCAACTGTGCTTTTTCATGGGAATGTGATAATTTTGATTCTGTTTGGACGAAATCATGAGTCCCAGGGGTTGGAAGGTTGATATTACATAATAATGGTGCTCTGGGGCTTTTAGATGATTTTGAATCAATCCGTACATTCGAAATCAGTGTTTTGGCACCATAAATAACTGTCAAGTAAGAGTTTCAAACTACCAATGCAATGGAAACACTCAAAACTATCAACATCATAGAACTGTATGTATCTCCTCTTCCATCCATAAACCCCCATGCCCTCAAAAAAACATTGTTGCCATCTCACCAATAAACCCCCATACAATAAAGCCCCGTGCCCTCTACAACATTGTTGCCATCTCACTTCATCCGTAGAACTTCAACAACAAAGCTTGCCACTACCTTATACCTGCGCTTCATCCTTGGAGCTTTCATTAAGAAAGCTCGTTACCACCTTAGACCCAGCAAAAAATTCAAATGGTCTGTCTCAACAAACTCTTCATCTGCCTACAGCTGCAAACTCTGCTGCTTACAGCTGTATACTCTTTATTTACAAACACATTCAATTCACGCTGCCAACATTAGCAGAAATAAAATCCTAATCTGTATAAAATCTCGTAACTACCAACTCCTGTCAAGAGTTCTTGTGAAAGAATAAACTTCCTTTGAATCTACACTATTCATATATATATACATAACGATGAAATAGTGTTCTGCTTTCCATCATGGGATATCAACAGCAACATTTGTAAAACCTTGAAAACGGTAAGTACACATAACCCTACTGAATTTCCATGTGATACCAACCATGTTCAAGTGAAAGAATAAACTTTAAGTACACATACCCTACCTACTGAATTTCCATGGTCATGTAAAAGAATAAATTTACTTTTTACAATACTCCTTTTTATATATATATAACGATGAGATAGTGTTCTGCTTTTTATCATGGGATACCACCAGTTACATTTGCAAAACCTTGAAAACTTTAAGTACACATAACTTTACTGAAGTTCAAACCGCCACAAAACCAAAAAGTATACATAGCCATACGGAATTCCTGATTAATTCATCTTATGAATCCAACACAATTCCTTCTTGTGGTTTTTCCAAAACAAAATGACCAGTTGGTTACATCATCCTATCGATATGGTATCATATTTATTTACTACAGGTATTCCAGTTTTTTACATAAACCAGAATGTATTTCAGTAGACAGGAATCCCTGACATGGCAGCGCTGTTAACAGAAATTAAAAACCCAAAATCATGGATAAAGAACAGTCAGTACATAGCATAGGAAAAAAATAGACATATGTTGAAATCTGAAATTGGGACTGAAAAAAATGTAGAAATCTGAAATAGGAACAAACAACCAAAGAACTGAAATTGAGAGTAAACGGCTGGTTCGTTATTTTTCTCAAGTCTCCAATGTTGAAACTCCAAGATCTCTAGGATTCTGGAGTCCAGTGTCGACTTCCAATCTCTCAAGCGCCCTCTAACCCATCCAGGTCGATTCTTATTGGTACTACAACCATTACAGATAGTTGATTTCTAGCATAGAACATTGCCTATTCTTAGATATCGCTCAGGGCTGCGAGGGAAGCTCAATAGTATATTGATAAGCGGGAAATTTAGCTTCCAAATACTATAGGTGCTTACCGTAACTGGAGCCAGAAATGAACGCTTTAGATTGATTTTAATATTGGGTGTGAGGTTGGAAAGAAAGGTAGTAGGTTAAAGATTCTACGAAATGAAGATTTTTTCAGGGTATATCTGTTTGAAATCTGGTGAGAAATTGTTGGATTCATAGATTGAAGTAATTATTTTTGTAGAATCCGAGTATCCTGAGAATTTTTCAGCATACTAAATCTATTTCTGCATTCAAAAATGAATTTTGAACAATAAAAAATAATAATTCGTGTAAATTTATCAACAAAATAAACCATTTCATAAACCATTTCATAGAACAACTAACCAACACTTAAAAAATCTTTATTTGTTCCCTCGAAGAAATAGCTTTACCTCCCCAGTAGAGAGTTCGCTTATTCACCTCTTATTTCTTCTCCTCAAATATGTTTAGCAAATCAGTCCTAAAGGCAAAGAGAGATTCAATCCGGCCGCAGCAAAGCAAATCAGTCCTAGATGCAAAGAGGAATTCTATCCGGCCGTAGGTTTGTGAGTACCAACTTGGCATAGTCGTCACACATGAATTTGCAAATATGTTCGAACTTCTTGGTCAATCTCTTATACTCTTTTACATATTTTCATGACTTTATAAAACTCGTTCAAACTTTATGGTCAATTTCTTGTAGGTTTTACAAAATCTGTGATTAAAATGAAATTTTCGACTTTATAATTTTTTTTTAAGATTTAGGTTTGAGGTTACAAAGTTAGAATGATGATTTTATAAATAAACATATTTTTAAAAATAGGTAGGTTTCACAAGTACAAGTACATGGAAAAGAACTCACTACCAAGTTACATGGTCGGTTTTTGTGTTCATTGTTAAGTTTTTGGTGTTCAACAAAACAACCACTTTAAGCAACCACTCACACAACTAGATCAAAGTTTACTACACTAATGTCTTTACATGGTTAAAATCTTGGATGCACTTATCTTGATGTTTTTCAACCACATAACTAAAATTGTAAAGAAAAGAAATCCAAATATCCCTTACTTTAAAGTTCAATAAATGTTAACCACCACCATCATCATCATAGTCATCACTATCATAGTGGAAATTTACCTTAACAATAAACTTAAAAAAAAATTCTTAACAATAAACTTAAAAATTGTTAGAAAATCAAGGGTAAACTAGACATAACCAACAAGAGAGAGAAAACCCAAGGAGGCCACACCACAAAGACCAAACTGAAGCAAGGAGGGTCGCAACAAAAATCAAACCAAGTGAGGCAAAGGAGGAAGAATGAATTGTGTGTGTGAGAGAGGGGAAGAGGTCTCCTTATATAGTTTAGGTAGGGGTTAAGGTTAATTAGATTATCCCTGACTTTTAGGGTTAATTAAAAACCCAATAATAAAACAAATTAAGATAATTAATATTTTAATCATAAAAATATTAATTAGAAAGTCAACATGTCAAAGTGACTAGAAAAGACCAATACCACATAAACATTAAGGACGTGGCACAAGAAAGGGGAGACAACAAGACAAAGTCAAAGGGCTCTTCTTTAATGGAAAAATGTCCACAAGGGTCTCATGATAACTTATAAGCTTTTATCATCCCAACATAAGAGGAACATCATTGATGTGATCATGTCCTTCTTAACTGCTCTCAAGTCTCATGGACCATCCCGAGAGAGAAAAAGATCACACATCATCTCGTCTTGGTACTTAACCAAGAACTGTCTGGTCCCAGACCAGGGTACCCAAGAACACATCTGGGGGTCCTAGATCACCACTAGGGTCTTATCCACCAAGGTACACAACCAAGGATCAATCCAAGCACCAAGCAAGGATTCCTAGAACACATCCAGGGGCCCTAGAACACATCTAGGAACTTACATCATCAAACTGCTTGGTCCTTAAGCAATAATCCCAACAATACACTGGGAGCCCTCATTAGGGTCTTTTGCCATGGCTCTAATTGCTTAGTCCCAAACCAATAACCCATGAGTTTATTGGGGGCCTTAGATCTCAGCTAGGGTCTTCTGCCATCCTCTTAGAGAATGGCTCTTGGAGCTGCTTAATTTTAACACTCCCTCTCAGCGAGAGAGGCATTCTCAGCAACACCAAGTTTATCTTGAAAGTACACAAACTTTGTCAACGACAGTGGCTTGGTCAAAATATCTGCAGTTTGTTCCACTGTCGGAACATACTGAATACTAAGAATGTTCTTATGCACCATGTCCCGAACATAGTGATATCTCATCTCAATGTGTTTCGATCTGTCATGAAACACATGATTCTTGGAGAGCTTAATACAACTCTAGTTATCACAATGAATTACTGTGGGTTCTAGCTCAATACTGAACAAATATGAGAGTAGCTTTCTGAGCCACACTGCTTCTCTACTAGCAACACTTGCAACAATGTATTCTGCCTCTGCAGTGTTTTGGGCTATGGAGCCCTGCTTCCTGCTGGACTAGGAGATCATAGATGAAAACAAACTGAAACAATATCTGGAAGTACTCTTCTGGTCCACTGTAATGCCCATCCAATCCGACTCTGTATAGCCATGAAGCATTACACCTCCACTGGAGGTGTATCTAAATCCATAGGCTATAGTCTCTTGGACATATCTGAGAATATGCTTAACAACAACCATATGAATATGTTTATGTTCACACATGAACTGGATGAGGGCATTTATTGCATAACAAATGTCTAGTCTGATATGTACTAGATACATGAAGAACCCAAAAATCCGACGATATATGGTGGGTCTTCTAGATCTGAACATGTTGATTGATCATGTAACTTCTTCAGGTTAGAAATCATAGGTGTGGTTATGGACTTACAATCCAACATCCCAAATCTGCGAAGCACATTAACTGCATACCTGCTTTGTGAGAGAAAGATCTCACCATGTTTTTGCCACACCTCTAAGCCAAGAAAATAATGCATAAGACCCAAGTCCTTCATTTCAAATTCTGATGATAACTCCCTCTTAGTTTGAGCTAGTAGACGTTCCTCTCCAATAAGGAACAAATTATCCACATATAAAACCAAGATAAGAGGATGATTATTCACAATCTTTATATAAATATTAGGATCTTCTATAATCTTGGAAAACCCAAGACTCCGAAGAAAACTATCAATTCTTCCATACCAAGCTCTCAGGGCTTGTTTCAATCCATACACGGCTTTCTTGAGTTTGCAGACATGGGATTCTTTCCCATGGATTGTGAAACCCTCAGGTTGCTCGATATAAACCTCTTGCTCAACTTCACCATTAAGAAAGGCAGTCCTAACATCCATTTGGTGAAGTTTCCAATGAAAAACCGAAGCAAGAGAGATGATGATTTTGATAGAGGTATACCTGGCAGCAAGAGCAAAGATCTTATCATAATCAATTCCTTCTTTCTGAGAGAAGCCATGAGCCACAAATCTAGCTTTGAATTTTTCAACACTACCATCTACTGCATGCTTTATTTTGTAAATCCATTTAGATGTTACTATTGATTTGCCTTGAGGTCTTGGGACCACTTCCCATACATCATTCTTCAATATTGAATCATACTCTTCTATCATGTCATCCTTCCACACTTTATGTTTGGCAGCTTCTTCAAAAGTGGAAGGTTATGAGTCAATCACAAGATTCAACTGAGCTATCATACTTGAGTTTTTATCTGGTTTCTTGCTTTCTCTGAAGGTACCTTTAGGTGCTGCATGTTTTTCTGCTTCTTTTAAAATTTCACGACACCATGCTAGCTTCCTTTTGATAAGAGGTTTCTCTAAGGGAAACTCAACATAATCCCTTATGGGATCCACTAAAGGCTCTCTGGCCTCCTCCCTCTGCTCATCTGAAAGTGGTGAATTTGAAGGTTCTGGAGATGGAGCTTCCTGCTCCTCTGTAACACATGGAAGTTCTCTGGAATGACAAAAAGTTGCTTCCTCATGGAAGGTCACATCTCTCGACCTCTATGAACTTTTGCCCTGGTACATAGATTCTATATGCTTTTTAGGTCTCACTATATCCTACAAAAGTGTCTTTCTTTCAAGAGGGCTCTAACTTAGTCCTCATTTCTTTTGGTACATGAATGTAGACATGACTACCAAAGATTCTCAAATGGTCAACTGAAGGCTTCTTACCGGTGAATACTTCTTCTGGAGTTTTCTCTTCTAAGGATTTATGAGGAAACTTGTTCTGAATATAGACTACAGTGCTTGCAGCTTCAGACCAAAGAAACAACGAAAGATTCTGATCATATATCATGGCTCTGGCTGCTTCACAAATTGTCACGTTCTTTCGTTCTACAACCCCATTCTGCTGAGGATTATAAGGCACAATCAACTCCCTCTTAATCCCAGAATTCCGACAGAGATCATCATACTTGTGGGAGTCAAATTCTTTTCCATTGTCTGTTATGAAAACATGGATGTGTCTCCTTGTTTGATTCTCAACAAGATTGTTAAAATACTAAAATTTACTGAAAGTTTCATCTTTAGTTTTCAAAAAATAAATCAAAGTTTTACAAGAACAATCATCAATAAAAATGACATAATAAAGACCACCATTCATGGACGAAGTAGTCACAGGTCCACAAAGATCAGAATGAATAAGATCTAATATACCATTAGTTTTTCTATTACTGTGAGGGTAAGCTTTCTTTGTATTTTTACCAAGAGCACAACCTCTACAAATACTATCATGCTCAAAAGAAAAAATTGGCATACATGTTACCATATTTTGCAAACCTGGGAGAGCATTATACTTGGGATGTCCAAACCTTCTATGCCATACTTCATAGGGGTTGATCATCTCATGAGCTAATGCTTGAATAAATTGACTAGTGACTTTGTAAAGTCCACCTTCTTGAGCTCCGATTGTCATGGCTGAGCTCATACTTTCATTTGAGGACCACATAAGAGTCTTTCCTTTGGAGACGGCTACTGAGTACCTTTACTTTCTAGAACTGCAACTGAGATAAGATTTTTCTTTAATCCATGAAAATAAATAATTTATTCAATATGAAATACATTACCTGACTGAAGCTGAAAATATGTTGATCCAAATCCTTGATGGCATAGGTGCCATCATCACCCAATTCTACCTTCACATTGAACTTCTTATCTCAATAGTTAACAAGGTTCTGTTTGAAGCCTGTCATGTGTTTGGAGGCCCCACTATCCACTAACCAAACTTCTTTCGATTTGGTGATAGTACCAGAGAGGGTTGAAATAATATAAATTTATCTATGTTGTTCTTGTTCTTTAGTAGCAGTTCTAGTTCTTCTTCTTTGAGACTCTTCTTCCTTAGTTGCAACTAAATCATGGAACCCGTCTCTCTGTTTCTACTGTGAAGGAGGGTTCCTGTAGTCTTTTGCATAATGACCTAGCCTTTTACAGTTAAAGAATCTTACTTTAGATAAATGAGAGTGATTACCTTGGGGTTTCTTACCTTTTCCTTTGTGCTGAGGAAACTTCTTCCATTTCTTGGCTTTGAATGAAAGAGCATGGTCTTTCACTGTTGAGGGTTCATTTTTTCTTTTAAGTATACCCTCTTCTTCCAGGCAATCATGCCTGTTATCCCTGATATCTCGGGATAACTAAGAGATCATGTCTCGAGGCCCACATGGTCCTAGACATGGAGTACCGAGAGCGGATTGACTTGAGCATGGCCCTGGAGGGCCCATCTCTCTTCTTCTTCGTCAGATTTGTCCTGTCAGCAGTAACAGCTTCCATCACCACTGGCCTGGGCTTGCATCGGAGAGGGCTCTTGCTCCATGAGGTAATTGGTCCGAGGTATCATGGTATGTGTCATATTTGATTGTTATAACCTTCTTATGTATGCATTAGGTTCCTCTCA
>JZKD02S1673236.1:319264-337829 GCA_000966675.3 Picea glauca
GGTTGATCTTTCCATGCATTTACTAAGAAAAGGGGATTTAAATCCAGGGATGAAGGTAGAAAGTAATTTCTATTCGGTCATATCTGCATGCAAAGTCTGAACTCTATTTGCTAGTCTGTAGGGTGTTTTTCCCCAACAACATAATTGGTGACCGTACTGGGGAAAATCTCTAGGGTTCCTGGAATTTTATTTAGTTTGGGTAGTTTAAAGACTAGTTTTTTCTTTCCTATCTTTTCTTTTCGTTTCTGTAAAGTCTGAGCTAGCAAGGAGTCTGGTTTTCCATACCATCTTTTCCTGAATTTTTCTTGACTGTGTTTTTCGGGACCCACAGAGGTACACACAGCCTGCACAAGGCCTGCACGCGTGTACCTGCGCCCTATCCTCTTACAGCCCGCATGTGAACGCTAGTTGTAGAGGTAGCAGTAGCATGTAGGAGTTCAGAGAACCTTAGAGACAATCCTCCTCTTCCCTATCAGAATCACATATTCTCAGGGGGTTTTCTGGAATTCTGTCTGAGTCTTGTTTCCTAACAGTCCTATCTCAGATTGTTTTTGCCTCATTATTTTTTCCTTGCATTATTTTTTTTTTTGTTAGAAAGAGTATCCAATCCTTCAAGGGATCTTGGTTATCAATATCAGTGGTCTCTTCCTGGTTTGGTCTATCTGTTTTCATTTTTTCTTAGAGTTTAGATATACATGCAGTCTGTACAAGGTCAGCCTGCGTGTACACGCCCTCTGTCTCTGTTCAGTGCGCGTTTGCATACGTGTTGTTTGAGTAACAATCACGTGCTTATACATGCTACTTTTTGTTAAGGGTGAGGCAGTCATCCTCTCCTTTGATAAGAAGTATTCCTCTCAGGTGTTTCAATCTCTGTTTGAACAACCAGTAGCTTAGGATTATTTTTACCCTTAGCTTGCTTTTTCTCATTTAAAACGTTGTCAGAAAAATAATTTTTTTTTTTTTTACGGTTTTTAGACAAGTGTGAGAGTCATTGTTTTTACAATTGCTATTGTGTGATTTTTTAATCCGATTCTTTGCGATCTGCGCTTTAAGCCATAATTGTTTTTCTTGGTTTTTTGCTTGTCAATATTTTCCCTTTCTTGCTTTACTAGCACTTAAATAAAAAATAAAAAAATCTCTTTTTATTTTCCTCTTTGGTTGAAGAGTGTGTTTCTGCATCATTAGCTAGGGAAAAGTTTTTTATTTCATAAGTTTTTGCAGTTCACTTAGATCATAAGTAGCTCATAGTCGAGTGAAATTCATTTGAGTTTGCTGTCCAAAATCTTAGAAAAGTTAAAAAATCTTTCTTTTGAAAAGTTGTTGAAATTTTGCATTCAATAAAAGTTTTGTTTCCAGCTTTTTTATTCATTTTTTGCTTTCGTCTTTTACACATCATCAGTTTCACCCTCATACCCCTTGACGTAAGAAAAATCCATAAAAGTAATGCTAAATTTAAAATCTACTAGACTTTTATGTTTGTAGGGTTCACAAACTAGTTCAGGACTAGGGCCTTGGATTAGGTTGGAGAGGAAACTCTTCAAGGCCATTTAAAATCAAACATTGGAGTCTGAGATAAAGAGTGTCTAAGTCCATTTTCATGGAATTTATCCAGGACCCCCCTCTAACACAGGGGATAAATGCAAGGTCGCGTGCGGAAAGGTAGCGGAGATAACCCCTCCAAAGCCGGACTAATCGTAGTGGAGAACACATATAGAGGGCTTGTTTTGGGATTTCGTCGTTTGCATTTTCCACGGGGCTTCGTGGGTCTCGAATCCATTCGAGGTCCTCAGTTGTCTTCCGAACCATTTGCTCTCGATACCCTTGACAGGTTTTGGGCTCGATACCCTGCTCATTGTGGTCTACCTGACTTTCGACTGTACCCGCCTGGTGACTGTTCACGTGCTGGCAACCTAGTTGCCAATCTTTGTTAGGGACATACATAGGTGACTGTGGGGGTATACTACGGTACCTAGGATAGACATCGGACCATGCTTTGCATAGTATACCTGGAGGGTGCTTCTGTGTTTGATTTGCACTTGCACCGGTAAGTTGCTCTAGTGTTGGCTGTTGTAACTATTCTTCCAATTAATTTGGTGTTTGTTTGTCTTATCTTCTAGGGACTTTTTTCTTAGTGGATGTTACTTTTGAGCGTTTAGACTACCTTAGAGTGTCTTGGATCTTCTCACACAGTGGAGGATATCGAGCTCTGCCAGTCACAAAGGCTTCTTGGCTTGCCTCCGGTTACACTGGAGCCACCCCCACCACCATTAAGGCAGAAGCTAGACCAACAAGGGTCTTTTGAAGTGACCGAGTTACAAACCATTGTGCCCGAACGACCCCCGGAGGAATCGACCGTTTTGGACCTTGAAGCAACCGCTCTTGGCTTGGTTGAAACCTCAACCACTGATCTCTTGGCACCTTTTATTGTACCAATTCAATTTCACGAGCGCTAGACAGTGTCACACATAGCAATGGAAACAAATGTTGTTACTTCTTCTAGGAATTCTTCAATTCCCACCACGGTTGTCACCACAGGAGAGCCATCATCTCCTAACCTACCATCATCAGTATGAGCCACCATGGTCTTGACCGTAATTACTTCACACAGTGGTCCGAACTTGTCTTTGGCAGCAGCCACAACCCCTTTCACACCTAGTGTGACAGACCCTCCGTTCTCATACGGTATGCCTAGTTCGGGTACACGTCATGTACTGTCCTACTCCACTTTACAGACTTTGGGTCTGGGGGTAGGGAGCTCTAGCGCTCCTCTGCAAGGTCACATGGGGGGCACTCCTGTCCCTTTTAACACTTTTCCTTATGCAGGAGGTCATATCCCTCCTTCGTCCCCTTCACTTGGTGGTTCGCATCAGCAATCCGTTGGGCAACCTACACACAATAGTTTATTTGGAGCGCGGAGTCAAGGACCACCTTCGCATAGTATGCCAGTAGGTTCAACACTGTTTTCTTGGAATGAAACATTTGGTAACAACACCTTCTCATCAGCCGCTTTCCCCACTGGGGGAAACCCCATTTTTGGACAATCTACTCCTGGGTAGGGTACTATTCCTGCACAGGGGGAAAACTTAGCAGCACCTTGGAATTCAAGGCAAGGATCCATTCCCTCATCTGGAATGCTGATCTGGGGTAATTCTTTCCACAATCAATGGAACCTCAGACAAACTACTATGCCTATCCCTACGGGACCAACATGGGGTAATCCTTCCCAAAGTCCTTCGAACACAATGCATGCCCAACAATCTATGTCCTATTTGGGAAATCAGCCGATGATGTCTCCACATATGCAAAATCCTCACACTGGCTAGGGCCATGGTTTTTACCAAAATCCAGGCCAACAACCAAACTTTTCCTGGCAACCTGGTGCTAGTCAAACTCCAGGACCCTTTTTCCTAGGTTATTAGCAGCAACCCAAACTACCTTTCCTAGTGACTTTACACTTGCCAGATTTGACGAGGTTGTTGAATGACCCCATTTTTCACAATCCGCGTTGGCCTCCTATGCCGATAAAGTTGCCTTCGGACATTCCAAAGTTCAAAGCCAAGACTAATGAAGATTCAGGAGATCATGTGACTACCTCTCATCTTTGGTGCTCATCTAACTCATTGAAAGATAACTCCATACAGTTGCGATTGTTTCAACGTACTCTCATTGGGAGTGTCGCGAAATGGTACATTGAGCTCGATCGCTCAAGATACTCTTCTTTTGGAGAATTGGCGATGGCTTTCCTTAACTATTTCCAATTACCTGTGAGATACGACGCTGGCACAAAGTTGCTCACTAATTTTGAACAGACAACAGCGGACCATATCTTTGATCACATCCGAGAATGGAGACGCCAGAAGAGTTTAATCAAGGTACCAGTCCCACCAACATTCCTGCTTGAGTGGTTCCTTAAGTCTTTGGTCCCGCAGTTATCCAAAGACGTCGCGACATCTGGAGTTTTCTCTGAAGAAGACGCCATCATGAGGGATCAATAGTTTGAGCTCATCTATTCTTAGTCTGTTTTATTATACAACATCTTGCCAGATGCGCCACGTTCAATACTGGATAAAACTAGACAGAGAGCTGGACCGCATGCCGATGGTATTATCGGTTTAGCACAAACCAAGCCCACTGAGCAATTAACAAAGCAGTTGCAACAGTTATCCATACAACACACAGCGGCCAACCAAACTACTGTGTTGGCTGCTCCCCCTACCCAAACGTCGGAGGTACACACAGACTAACCCAAAGGCCCCCCAGCAGCCTGAAGAGAAGAAAAAAAAATGAAAGAAGGTTAAGGGGGATAAAAAACCCGATGATAATGCTGGTGGGGACAACACTAAAAAACGGAAGGTGAGGTATCCTTTCAACTTATGCATGGAAGACCACTCGACCCATCTATGTCCTTGACTTGCAGAGGCCCAAAAATTTGTCACGCAGCAATAGCAGGCGGTGTTGACAAACCCATTTCAACTCAAGCCTCTGCAAGTACGGAAGGGGGCATGCAAGAAAACTACCCACCTCTGAACAACCCCTCATCTGCGAACGTATATATGGTTAGGGGTGATTCTTTCATATCGACTAGAGCGCACGATTATAGTAAACCAAGCACTTCTAAGAAGGGCAAAGAAGCTGACCTCCCATCTCTTTCTCTACAGATTGAGAAGACATTGGGAGAAACAATTACACGCATTCCAAAAGGTGCATTTAAAAATGTTTCTCATAACCCAAATGCAAGGGCTGCCCAGAACTACTCTGTGGTGGAAGATTTATCATAAACCCCTTGTGCGATGTCTGCTTTGGAGGTCCTCCAAAGTTGCCCTTATCAGAGAAAATCCTTGTTGACTGCATTGGGCTCTACTGAGACTTGTAATCTAGGCACCATCATGTTAGATACAACTAACTTAAAACCTCGTCTGCCTTACCACGTCGCATTTCAGATAGTAGTGGCTTACCCCACGAAAATGTTTACACAGAATATCTTCCGCACGGTGGTCGACGAGGGCGCCTTGACATGCGTTATGTCGTTGGCATGTTGGAAGGCCATTGGCCAGCCCGTTTTGTCTCCATCACCTACTCTCCTCACTGCTTTCGACGGTTGTTCGTTCCGGCCACATGGCATTGTTCCTTCCTTCCTCGTGCAGTTAGGAGGGAAGACCGTGTGTGTCGAAGTAGAGGTAGTCGATGCTCCTCTCAACTATAACCTCTTGTTAGGATGGATTTGGACTTATGCTATGCAAGCTGTGGTTACTACATTTTTCCAGGTCTTGTTGTTTCCACACGAGGGCCGAATAGTGACCATCAATCAATTGTCTTTATCCAGACATGACCCAGCTTTGGGGGCATCCATGGTCCCAATGATTGATAATCCTCAACCAGGTGTCATCAATGTAAGAGTTGGTTTGTGCCCATCCTTGATGGGTACCTTCGATTACCCACCTCCTCAGGGCGATATCAACTTTATATCTAATCACCATAAGGTTGAGATTTTTCAAGTTTCGTCATTTTGCACGACTTACTTCGAGGATGCATGGATTCTTCCTTCCCCATCAGCCATGATGGACGAGACAGGGCACCCAGGCATGTCCATGCCCTTGTCTGTCGATGAAGTAGCGTACTCTTTAGTCCATCAAGCTTCAGCTAACACTGATCCGACTCCTGCACAAGAGTTAGATCCACTTCTAGAGCCTATTTGGGCTCAGGGTTCTCTTGCTAACGTCGATTCGTTAGACTTAGTCTTGCCTTTAGATGAAGCAATAATCGAAGCAATGACTAGTCTAGACAAACCTTGGGAAGATCTTCATCACAGGTCATATTTTCTCCCAAAGTTAAACCGAATCGAAGTAGGAGAATTCACCGTGACCATGACGAGAGATCAGCTGTGTCCTATTAATCTCTTAGCCACACATGAAATTTATGCTAAGGGCAATATGGCGACTATCGCTGAAACTATACCAATCAACATCTCTCAAAACCCTGGCATCGTGGAGAACGTCTTTGTTGGAGTGGATTGCTCTCCCGAAGAGATTCAAATCTACACAGATCTTTTCAAGGAATTCCACAACGTTTTTGCCTGGTCTTATGAGGAAATGCCAGGTATTGATCCAAAAATAGTTGAACATGAAATCACAACGTATTCTGATACCAAGCCTGTTCGACAGAAACTTCGTCCAGTTAATCCTAATAAAGAAACAACCATCAAGATTGAGGTTGAGAAATTGCTAAAGGCAGGTTTTATCTATCCTATCCATTTGACTCAATGGGTGTCAAATCCTGTGCCGATCAATAAAAAACAAGGCACAATTCGTGTATGTACCGATTTCTGTGATTTGAACAAGGTATGTCCCAAAGATAATTTTCTAACACCGTTCATTGACCAGATCATTGATGAATGTGCTGGTTGCGAATCCTTTTCTTTCATGGATGATTTTTCAGGATATAATCAAATCCAAATCAAACCCAAAGACCAACACAAAACGACATTCATTTGTCTGTGGGGTACATTCGCATATCGTAAGATGCCTTTTGGTCTTAAAAATGCTGGAGCCACCTTCCAGCGGGCCATGTCTTTTTCTTTTCATGATCTCAAGCATATAGTCGAGGCCTATCTAGATGATTTAGCATCACGATCTCACAAGAGAACGGATCATCCTACACACCTTAGACTAATCTTCGAACGTTGTCACTACTTTAGGATTCACTTGAATCCAAACAAGTGCAGCTTCTGCGTCACGTCAGGATGGTTGTTAGGTTTCATCGTATCAACAACAAGGATCATGGTCGATCCTCTCAAGGTGGAGACAATAATCCAGTTGCCCCCCCCACACACAATCCTACAACTTCAGAGTTTACAAGGCAAGGCGAACTTTTTATGATGCTTCATCACCAACTATGCCGAAATTACCAAGGGCTTTATGTGCCTACTGAAGAAAGACGTTCCTTTTTACTGGGATGAAGCCACTCAACGCTCTTTCAACGCATTAAAACACGCCCTCACAACTGCGCCTCTGCTACGACCACCTAACTATAACAAAGATTTCTTATTTTACCTGGCTACCACAGAGTCAACTATTGGCATGGTTTTAGTTCAGGAAGATGATTTGTTCTCAGAATACGTGATCTATTACCTGAGCCGAGGCCTCATAGGACCATAACTTAATTATTCTCATATCGAAAAACTTGTGTTGGCAGCAGTTCATGCTGTTCAATGGTTCCATCATTATGTTCTATTTCGCAAGACCATCGTCATTGCTATCATGAATCCATTCCAGTACATGTTGACATGACGGGTTATAGGTGGAAAAATCAGTAGATGGATAGTCATCCTCCATGAATTTGACTTAGACTTCGTTTCAACAAAGTCCAAAAAGTCATTGGTCTTTGCAGAGCTTATTTCGGAACTTCCGGTTGAGTCAGGTGACATTGTGCCTGGAGAATCGCCTATTTGGGGAGATATGTTTTTTTATCACATCTTCAGATCCCTGGTACGTAGATATACTTATCTATCTCCAAACTTTGAAGTGCCCCACTTCTGCTTCTCATGATGAGCATCAATGTATACGCCATCAGGCTAAGAATTATGTCATACTCAATGATACGTTGTATCGAAGAGGTGTAGACTGCATCTTACGTCGATGTCTCACACATGAGGAGGCAGTCATCGTGCTCAATGATTTCCATACCAAATCTTGTGGCGGTCATTTGTGTGGGTTGGAAACAACCCAAAAGATTCTACGAGCAGGTTAATTCTGGCCGACACTTATCAAAGATTGTACAGAATTGGTCAAGAAGTGCCATCCGTACCAAGTCTTCTCTTGGAAGATGAGGGCACATCCCGTTCCTATGTTTCCTGTCATCACAGTTGGTCCCTTCACCAAGTGGGGGATTGATTACACTACTTGCAACCCCCCGTCAGCAAGGGGGCACTGCTATATCATCGTAGCTGTAGACTACTTTACTAAGTGGGTCGAAGCTATGCCAATGTTTAAAGATGATGGAGAGACTACAACTCTCTTTTTATTCAACCAGATCATAGCAAGGTTTGGCGTCCCGAGAGAGATTGTTACTGACCATGGCAGTCACTTTCAGAACCAAATGATGACTGAATTAACATCAAATCTTGGGTTACAGCAAGAGCATTCATCACCCTACTACCCCCAAGCCAATGGGCAGGTGGAAGCTATAAACAAAACTCTTAAGACTATTCTACAGCAAAATATCAACTCAGCCAAGTCAAATTGGCATTTGATGTTATACTCGACATTATGGGCTTACCAAACATCTGTTAAGACTGCAACCAGTTTCTCACCTTTTCAACTCGTTTACGGGTTGGAGGCAGTCTTGCCCATCGAATGTCAAATCCCATCTCTAAAATTGGCAGTACAATTATTGCCAGACACTTCTTCACTTGAAGAACGGTTAGTACACCTTGAGCAGCTCAATGAGCAGCGTCGTGATGCGGCCCTAGCCAACGAGGTTCACAAACATAAGGTCAAGTGTCAGTATGATAGGTCCGTTCATCCTTGGATTTTCTCTGAAGGTGACCTTGTCCTAGTCTATGACCAAGATAAGGACCCCCTGGGGGCAGGAAAATTCAAACCCATGTGGTTCAGACCCTTCATCATAAAAGAGGTATTAAAAAAGGCACTTATTGTATGGTTTATTTTGAAGGGAATGCTTTGGCGGAGCCTAGAAATGGGCTCTACCTCAAGAAGTATTACTCATAGGCAGGTCACTGTGGGTAACTTTTTGTAACATATGTATAGTTTTTGTACTATTACTTTTTAGTTTCTCTTAAATATTATGGACGTGTCATTGATGTTATCTTTCGTCAATATGGTAGATGTCAAGTGATTCTGAGGTGTTTGTTAGGTATGCAGACGGTGCTAGTCGGCACACTCGGAGGCTTGCCTCCGCAGCTTGGGTAATCTTTACACCTCAAGGCCAGTTGTTATCTTCTGGAGGTATATGCTTAGGTGACACCACAAATAATGTCGCCGAGTATAGTGCAGTTATTGAGTTGCTTCATGACGCCTTGTCTTTGGGTATCTCTCATCTCCGGGTCTTTCTCAATGCTCAACTGGTTGTGTCGCAACTAAACAGAGTATACAGCGTTCATAATCCAACTTTACACTGATGATTCCTTAGGGTACGTCTCTTAGAACGAAACTTTGATTATATTACATACTTTCATGTTCCTAGGAGATTAAACCAAATTACATATACTCTAGCTAATCAAATTTTAGATTGGCATCTTGCACACATATGAAAGAACATTGACATAATCATGTAAATACATTTTTGCACACATGATCCATAAGACACAAAAGATCAAAAAACCATATATAACATCATAAAACAACCAGAGTACATAGATGGACACAAGCACCTAAAAAATGGGACTAATAATGAGTCACAGGGATTATGCCCTCAAAAATATATACAAGTAAGTGCTCGTGGCACGTAAAAAGTCTAAATAGGTTCAGGGCCTATGGGCCCTGTTATAATAGTCCACAGCATGGGATAAACGCCTAAACAATCGGACCCACGTTCGAGGTGCCCCCACTACATGAGGCTGCATGGATGGCAGCAGGTCCTCTATCTCTGCCATCGGGATGGTGCGAGTGAGTGCAGTGAAGTTCCGTTCAACTCGTCTAAGGACCCTCTCAGCCTCCTTGGCTGGGAGGTTTCCTGCTACTGCTGCTCCCCCGATGGCAGCAGCTGCGGCTTCTAGCCGTGGACGACGCATGTTCCATGCATAATCGGTAGGTCGCACAGGTACCACATCTGCATGCAACAAACGAATACCTGTCAAATACTCTGGCATACAAAAAATGATATATATAACAAAAATGACATAAAAATTACATATGCAAACAAAAAAACTACAAAGGTCGATACTTACCCATCTCCCCTCGCTCCTCACCAGGAGGCATGAGTATCTCAGGATCTCTAGAAAAATCTATCCCTGCATATGGGTAATCCTCGATCACAGGGATCTGTCGTGACAACCACGCAAAGAAGTCATCATCAAAGGACTCATTGGTCCTTCCACCACCTTGTCGCGGCAATAATACTGCCCATCTACACACTGCAGGAAAAGAGGCCTGTTGTCCTCATACTACTTCTCGAGGACTAAAGCTCGAAACTCTCTCAAAGAAGAATGAACACAAAATTGTCCCGAACCCGAAGTTCCTTTGTGTCCACTGTCGGCAATTTGTCAATTGCCTCTTCATGCACTCGAGTAGTGTGGTACTCCAGTCAAAAATCTGTGCATTCAAGCACTGGATAGCACAGTTCATCTGTGCATGAGACACCTGATGCAATGTTGTTGAATCTGTAATCTGCCCAATCAGTAATAATATCGCCTGCAGCGATAGGTTAATGATCTTACTAATGGGTACCTGGGAGCCCGCACAATCATTCCCGGCCTCACATTGCTCGGATATCAGTTCCGATATCTTACTCAGTCCCACAGGAAACATCCTGAAGTTGACTGGTTCCCCTCTCCTTGAGAGGCCAATCAAAAAATAGACATCCTCGGTGGTGGGCACCAGTGATTGCCCCTCTAGCATGAAGGCCTCTACATCAAGGTGCCAGTAGTCAATCAAGGCATTCGGTAGCCTTGGTTGCGCTCGCATAAATGGACACAGGAAGAACTTCAGTAAACCACATTACATCAACATGACCACGACATTCAGATCTCCCGCAACCAACTCACTGATTGCTTCATGCTCCCTTTCCCTCCACTGGACATACATCTTGTCAACACAACAAAGTTCAGGAGGGTCAGTACTTGCCCTTTAGTTCTTTTTTCCTACAAAAGGGGGGTCCATGCGAGCTGTAGAGGCAATAGTCACGTGTACATGTGGGCAGCCTTTACTCTGCCCGAGTGTACATGTGGCCTGTCCAGAGACAGCGCACGTGTACTTAGGGCTGACCTTTTAAAGGTTGACGCCCACCCAAAAACTGAAAGCCAATGAAAAATTGAAGAATTGAATAGCTAGATAAGGGAGTTTGTACTTACTTGGTCCAAGCGGAAGTTCGTTTCGTCCACTGTAGCTCCCGGAATCACCGTTTTTAGCAAAGGGGGTCCTTTGGCTCCAGAGTCAATTTCCAAATCAGCAATAGTGATAATGAGTTGCCAACTTCTATTTATAGACTTTTTGGCCTCTTTTTGGCCTCTTTTTGTCACTTTTTTGGCCTCCTTTATTAGTTTCTTTATACCAAAAACCATTTAGAGTGATTCAAGAGTTATATGGGAGGGATTTGATCGGGCATTGGGACACTTTTTTTTGAGTTTTGAGAAAATTTTGACGGTCCATGAAATTTTTTCCAAGAATCAACTTGAGCATATAGGTTAGGTTATTACCCTGACTTTTGCATCTCGTTTTCTTTTTCCTCTGCTATAGGATCGATCCCATCAAGTTGTGACACAGAACCATCATATCTGCTTTAGAAGTGTCACAACTTGGCGGTAGAGCTTACCAGAACATGAATGCCCTAGGTAGGTCCTGGTTGCATTATGGTGTCCATGCCGTCTCTAAAACACTGTAGGCTCGGGAGTACTTATAGTCTTTGATGAATATGAGTTTGAGCCTCATTTGCATGATTCTTCTTTGCTCTTTGTCTCACCCTCAGGACTCCCAAAAAATAATGGGTCTCCTTTTAAGCCCTTTTCAGACCCTCTAAACATGAAAAGATTGCCGAGTGATCTTGTGGCCTTTCATGCTCGTTAAACTGAAATTTGAAGTCACGTCTGTCTGGCTGTAGTTTACCCCTTTTTTCGGTCCATACGGTCAACTGTACGAACAAAGGTATACTCTATAGAACTTTCATTCTTTAGAAGAGTACTCTCAGGTATAATTTTATCCCTTTTTCAGGCCTGAGGGACTAAACTTACAAAAAAGAAACCCCCACGGAGTCCATAGTTAAGCTCTTTTTAGACTCCCTAAAATTGAAAAGATCGTCGAGTGACCTTATTCTTTCACACTCGTTAAATTGGTCCAGAAGAATATTCCTGACAGAGTCCATAGTTAAGCTTTTTTCAAACTCCTTAAAAATGAAAAAATGGTCGAGTGATCTTGTCCTTGTCACACTCGTTAAAATGGTTTTGAATCGACGTCTAATCGGTGCTAGTTTACCCTTCTTTCAAACCGACTAGACTATCTTCGAAAAAGGTACCCGAATGGAGTCTCCTTTTATGTTTTTTCAGACTCTCTAAATATGAAAAACCACCAAGCTTACCTTCTTTGGGCTCGTTAAACTTACATCGAAGGACGTTACCATTGTGTGTTTTATCAACCGCATTTGCATACCTTATCCACCAGCCTTGTGACAGTTTGCTTCTACATCTTAACACCTTTGGCCGCCGGAGGATTTTTCCCGAGTATCATTTTACTAGAACATCAGTATTGTCCTTGTGTCTTGAGCTTGTATTTTTGCAACACTCGTTCCTCCATTGTAACGTAATATTCCTTTATTCTTTTTCCACCATTATCGAAAAGAACAAAAAAATCAAATATACCCCAAAAAGAGGAAGGGAAAAGTATTTTCTTTATTGGCAGCATAATGAGTCGCCCTTGGATAAAGCATATCTGTCCGTTTGTTCATCAGACTATGGGATGTAGTATGACCTTAGGAAGCTTTTGTTGCTATATGGAGTTGTGTCCTCCACTGTTTGGTTATTCTTCCAAACATATGGAGAGTTTGCATTGCCTCCTGCTTCGTAGACTTATGATTAACATTTATGCTGCCTGAGTCTCATCACTTGTCGTGTTATTGTCCAAGGGAATTTTTTCACTAAGCTTGAGTCGGCCCCTCTGCAATGTGTCTTTTATCTGCATACCTGGCCATCTTGAATGTCCAATCAAGTTCTTGTTCGAAATCACTGAAGCCTTCAGTCCGATCATCAAGATTATCAAGTCCATGACTGACGAGCCATCGAAGACCTCTGGGTAGTGCAGTCGTACACTCATATTACACTCCTACCCAAGTTTTGGAAGATTTTGAAGTTGTTGCTCGAGCTCTGAAGATCTCATCTCCAGTCATCAGGCCGAATCAGCTTCTGGAAGATGGATACTCTATATGTATATCTTTCTGATTTCGAGATGTAGCTCCACTGTGTATTGTTCGCGGCTACTCTTTATATTTATTTGACATGGATCTACAGTGTATTTGATTGGTATCCATGGTTCTATTTTTATCCCAAGCATGGGTATGCCCGCTTCGGTGAGACATTTGTTATTTTGCAGAAAACACCTCCCGATTCCTTATCCTTGGGCTCAATCACTCGGCATATCAGTAAATATTGGTAATTTATTTCAGCCATCAGATGCTCTTCTGACCTCACAAATTAGGGGGCATCTATTATAACCCTAAATTGTACAACACATGCTTACCTGGCATCAGGCTAACTCATATCCTTTCTTTGCCAAAAACACTGCTGAACAACTCTTTGAAAATCCTCTTATATAAAGGCCTATGCGCCCCAACCCATTACTGAACGCGTGTACACGCTGGCTAACCCAAAACAACCTGCGTGGACTGAAAAAAGCATGAAAAAAGGAAAGCTGTCGACGGAACAAAAATCTATGGGTGAGTTAATTGAAACTCCCAGCCATGCATGGCCGAGGGTTTGTCCAAATACCTAGCTCCTTCTAGCCTATAAAAGAAGGGGTAGGGGTACCATTTGGAAGGAGGAAGAATATAGAAAAGAAACTCTTCCCATTTACATATTCCATTGTCCCAACCCTTTAGCCTTTCCTAATGCCAAAGGAGATTTAAAGCAAAGCAGTTGAAGGACAAAAGAAGAGGAGCCCAAGATCAGGTTCAAGGAGTAGTGGCCGATCTCAGCTTTTGTAAGTTGACTCATTTTAAGAAATAAAGAGAATGTTTTTCCCGTCCCAATTCATGAACTTTTTATGGTTTGATTAGCTTATGTTTGATTTATAACCCGTGAGTATATAAGTAGTATGCATGCATAGTTGTTGCTCGTCTTGAATGCAGGTCAGCTTTGGAAGGAGTATTGCGAACAAGTAATCAAGCACAACGGAGGATCGACATCAAACGCCGATAACGAGGTAGGTTGATCTTTCCATGCATTTACTAAGAAAAGGGGATTTAAATCTAGGGATGAAGGTAGAAAGTAATTTCTATTCGGTCATATCTGCATGCAAAGTCTGAACTCTATTTGCTAGTCCATAGGGTGTTTTTCCCCAACAACAGAAGGTTGGTAGTGTGACACATATTTTGAAAATGGGAATAATATGGGTATAGGCTGGACAATCTAAGATAAAGTGCTTTTCATATTCAACCTTCTTAGTGTCACAAATGTGACACACTCTTTCATCCCATGGTGTTTGAGGAATTGACCAACACCCAGTTTCACAATGGAGCTCATGAGAATTTGTTCTTATCTTGTATGTATGATAGAAAGATTTCTAAATGGAATTTCTAAGTTTTTTATTTTTTTATTTTTTTATGGGTTAACAAGTTATTAAAATTGGTGTTATTATGTATGTCATAAAAAATAGATTTAATACTTTGTAGGTTGGTGTTCAAATAATGATAATTTTCATCCTCCACTTTATTCATCATTGTTTTAATATGAAGTTAATAAGATATGCTTTTTATCTCTGAAATACTTATTTCTTCTTTGAGCTAGCAACTATATAGAGATAGTTTTGATCTTTTAACTTGGGATTAATGACTTTGTGTCTCTAATCCACCATCTTTTGAGTGTTATGTATGTTTTGGTAATGTTCAAGCACTAACAAGAGCCTTGCATTCTTCATGTTTATACATTTATTCTTATACGTTTAAGTACCTTATCATAACATTACTCTCAATGGTGGGGAAGCCCAACTTGAGGATTAGATAATGTGTATTTCCTTTAATTTTAAGGTTATTTATTATAAAGTGTTTTTGGATTTGCTTGATTTTCCTCTAGGTTTCCCTAGAATTAAAGTCACACCAAGCATTGAAACCATAAAGAATCACTAAGGTAACAAGAGTGTCCAAAATGACATTTTCCCCCAAAACCAGAACTTCACAGTTTTACAATTGTTTTCAAGACCATAATATATTTTCTAGCATCCATTGTTTAGTTTTTCAACACTATAGCTCTAGTTTAACTTGTTATAAAATCAATTTTGAGATACTTTTAAAATTTGATTTCTTTCAAATTGTTATTATAATACACAAACTCATTGTATATGATCTTCCTAGTATGCAAACTCATAGTTTTTATTATAGTATGAAAAAATGACAATCTTCAATGATAATTCTTAGTTTAATTAGGTGGTCTAAAGTTGAGTGATAGCTTTGGAAATCAACTTGTTCCTTAGCTCTCTTATCATTACTTTCAAGCCACAATCTAATCTTTCTCTCTAATATTAACCTATACACTTAGCCATATGATAATTTATCATAATAATCATATGATTTGAAATGTTGCTTGTATTGCCACTTTTAAACACAAGAACAATAAGACTTTTAATCCAAATCTAGGGAAAGCCTTCATGCATGATTACATTAAAGAGGCTATGAATGTAAGGAATAAGAAAAGAGCATTTGAGTTTTAAAATTTACACTTGATAACCTTCAATGCCTTTAAATTTTCTTTTTGCAAGACACTTATCCTCACTCTCAATATCCTCTAATGAAAATGTCTTACCTTATAAGATGAGGTTTGATTGTTAGGTGAAACATTAGGGAAATCATACTACTTTTTTAGGTACAAGTTCTAATACCTATAACAATCTCACAATTCTTTTTAGCTTTACGAATTAAAATGTTTGTTAAAAAAATAATTACACTTAATAACCTTCAATGCTTTAAAATTTTCCTTTTGCAAGGCACTTATCCTCACTTTCAATATCCTCTAGTGAAAATGTCTTACCTTGTAAGATGAGGTTTGATTGTTAGGTGAAACATTAAAAAATCATACTACTTTTTTAGGTACAGGTTCTAATCCCTACAACAATCTCACAATTCTTTTTAGCTTTACGAATTAAAATGTTTGTTAAAAAAATAATGGTTCACTTAGGAACTTTTCATTATGTCACTTCTTGCTTTTCACAACAATTCTATATTATTTTATTTTGATATTATTTATTTATTTATCTAAGACACTTCTAATACGCTTCTTGCTTTTCACCACAATTCTATACTAGCATACTCCCTAAGCCGGAGAATGGGAATGCCGAAGTAATTAGAGGGAGGTTTAATATTAGTGTTGTTAATTTGGATTATAAAGATATTGCGTTTGAATGCCCCCAAGGCGTCTCAACTTGTATAAAGGAAACATTAAATTGTTCACCACTTTGTCCATTGAGCAGACAAACAACATTTGACATTGCAAACTTTTACCGAAACCCTTTATGCCCACCTAAACAATGTTCCCACTACCATCCGTAAGAAAAGACCTTACATAAAGCTCTTAAAGAACCATCTATCTTATCTTCCCTCTGTGCATGTCTCTAAACACATGTTTCTATTTATTAGAATTAACTTAATTATTTTTAAATGACATCCATGTTCTTCATGAAGTTGTTATTTTTCTAAACATTACTTAGTATACTATTTGGTTGTGGATAGGTCTTCCACATTATTGGTGAAGTTATGCATTTCAATCGACATTTCTTACTCAAAGTCATTTTAAAACATTATCCATGTTATTGACAAAGTTGTCAATTTTCTTAACATTTAAGTAATAATAATTTATTTATATGTAATAAAACTCACTAAAGCCACTTTAAGAACCAATGAGAGACAAACCCCTATAATTTCAGCATTCCCTTCATACCTAACTTGAATCCATGTCCAAAAGGTTAATTGATTGATGTATTGTATGTAGGAGATATTAAGTTTACGTTCGCAATAAAAGGGGAACCTCCAAGCATGAGACATGTGAATTTATTATTGAGGTTTGCACCTTGGGGACCCCGAGGCAGTACCATTAGAAGCATCAACATCTCTCAATGAAGAGAGTGAACAATTGGGCATGTTAGATATTGTAAATCTTCATAGTCATAACCCTTGCATAATTCATAGAGATCTGAATTGCAATAATATATTTTTGAATGGTAATACTTGTGTTCTAAAGATCAGGGATCTAGGTTTTACTTATATTGTGGCAAATGATAATGTTGCACACTCTATAATTGGTACACTGGAATGCATGACTCCATAATTATATGAAGAGAATTATAATCAACATGTAGATGTTTATTCGTCTGGCATGTTCTTACTAGAGATGGTTACTTTGGATATTCCTTATAGTGAAGGTCATAATGTTTCTTAGATTTATAAGAAGGTGAGCTTTAGTATAAGGCTTATATTAGTGGAAAAGTTTACCAATTAAAAAATGAGGCAATTTATTGAAAAATGTTTGGTGGGAGTGTCAGTGAGTCATTTTTCCGTAGAACTTTTGATGGGCCCTTCATTTAGAGGAATCCAAGTGAGCATCTAGTACATGTACATGCTACACTCTCTACTCTCTGTCGAAATGAACTTGTATAAGAATATTTTGTGTTTTGCTACAATTTTATGCAGTTTAATGCAAAACAAATTATGTAATGTAGTATGTAATTTCCAAAGTAAAGTGGTGGAATTCTGTACTAAATGTTAACTTGAAGTCTCGGGTATAAACTATTTATAAAAATGCATCAATCACACTCTATGATGCTCAAATTTAAGAATATTACATACATTTCTAGATGATAAAGTAATTTAATATTAATACAAGTGAAATTAGAAACAAAGTTGCTTATATCTATCTCTTTAAATATTTTAAAGTAGTAGTTGTATGTAGCCCAAAGCTAAAAGCTAAAATAATTATAAAATACTTGAAACTTTAATAATAAAAAAACATAAATGAAAATGGCCACTCCACTTTTTGAAGTAGAATTGGAAAGATCTTGATGTTAATAACTATTAACAATGTCATATGTGTAAATTGAAGTCATGAAAAAACTATTAAAATAAATTGATAAATAAAAATTGTGATATATTAGTCCTATCCATTACACTCTAAAATATAATTGAATTCTAATACATCATCCTCTTCTAGACTTTTAAGCAACACATTGTCAAAGCTACTTAATGTCACATAATTAATTTTTACCTAATCAATAATAATATTATATTTTTATATGATTAGATAAATAAAGTTGTTATACTAAAGTTGAACTCATTTAAAATTTGAAATTTACACAAATAGTTTTTTAAAATAATGTATAATTTTAGTACCGTTATATGTAGCATTTACATTACATTACATTATTGATAACTTTTAGGTAGGAGTAAAGTTTCACAATGATCCACTTTTAGTGTATGGTGGAAGGATGTCCTTACCTGCTTTGTCCAATTCTAAATTGATCCAAATCTTCAAAATCTTGATCAAATAAGAACTCTAATTTCAATGTTGATTAAAGTGACTTCCTCAAGTTTTGCACTCTAAAAAAAGGTTTGCACTTAGAGATTTAATCCCTCTCCATGTTTGATAGATCCGGGGTTAAGATGAATCTATGTTGGTTTAATACATTAATATTAAAGTATTAAA
>JZKD02S1673236.1:337879-347969 GCA_000966675.3 Picea glauca
AATGCCCCGCTATCTCGGTTTCCAGTCTTGGCGGGACAGCGGGCATCTCATCTATCTTTGTTCTGAGATTATGCTAATATAACAGGTACCACTTTTTTTTACTTAAAAAAAAAAACTATTAACAATGTCATATGTGTAAATTGAAGTCATGGAAAAACTATTAAAATAAATTGATAAATAAAAATTGTGATATATCAGTCCTATCCATTACACTCTAAAATATAATTGAATTCTAATACATCATACTCTTCTAGACTTTTAAGCAACACATTGTCAAAGCTACTTAATGTCACATAATTAATTTTTACCTAATCAATAATAATATTAAATTTTTATATGATTAGATAAATAAAGTTGTTATACTAAAGTTGAACTCATTTAATATTTGAAATTTACACAAATAATTTTTTAAAATAATGTATAATTTTAGTACCGTTATATGTAGCATTTACATTACATTACATTATTGATAACTTTTAGGTACGAGTAAAGTTTCACAATGATCCACTTTTAGTGTATGGTGGAAGGATGTCCTTATCTGTTTTGTCCAATTCTAAATTGATCCAAATCTTCAAAATCTTGATCAAATAAGAACTCTAATTTCAATGTTGATTAAAGTGACTTCCTCAAGTTTTGCACTCTAAAAAAATGTTTGCACTTAGAGATTTAATCCCTCTCCATGTTTGATAGATCCGGGGTTAAGATGAATCTATGTTGGTTTAATACATTAATATTAAAGTATTAAAAGTATTAATATTATAAAATATATTAATATATTAAAAAATGTTATATTTTTGATATATTACAAATTCCATATATTACGATCTCTAACCACCACTACACTAATTTAGTCATATCTTAATTGAATTAGGGCAAATCATGCTCAAAAAGCATGGAGAGAAGCGTTCCAATATCACCATAGTTTTGATGACTTGGGAGGTTAGGAAGGTGGGGAATGTGGAAAATATTTTTAAATTGGGATCTAATATGGGTATTGGAATCTTTAGATCTGCTCAGAGTTTTGGTGTTGATTTCATGGAAGTTGTTGACAATTTGTCCCTTTGACTTTTGCTTAGCTGTTGGTCCTTGCTGGATGAAACATAAAACTAATATTTACTCAAGTAACTCGCACAACTTGTCCCACCTCTTTTTACTTGGGATTGACATTTTTTCATAATTTCCTGGAGATTTCATCCATCTCTGTGTATTTAGAAAAAGTGGGTTCAGTGATGAAAATGTGTTTGATCTCATGTTGAATGTTCAAATCAAACTACAGTGTTTCCAGGAATGTTTTCCCTATGATGCTTCCGTGTATTCCTGCAAATTTTGAATTGTCTTTTGCCACTGTCTTTAATTTCTGGTTATAGTCAAGCAAGGTGATTAACTTGTCATTTAACACTAACAAACCAAGTATTACTTTCTTGTTTAGCACCTCAAACCTGTTGAAGAACCTCTACACACCTATGTCCATAACCTGAGATTTTTCTTCCAATTGCAACATGAGGCCTTTCTTAGTTAGAACCTTTTTTATTTCTAGGATAGTTTTAGTTTTGTCTTCTATCTCTAGCTCCTCTAACTCCTATTTGTTTTTAGAGTTTATAAACCAGATGAGATCAATGGATTCTGTTGGATTTTCTCCCAATTCTTCCTGAATAATTTCAATCGTTCCTCTAGCTTTCTGAATTAACTCATGATGTTCAAAGATGATCTGTATAGAAGGCCAAATATCTTTCATGGATTTATTGATGTCTATCCATATATTTTCCTTAGATTGGGCTAGGGTATTTTCCATAGATGTTTCTTTTCCTAATTGTTGTAATCGTTGGCTTAACCTCTGAGATTTATGTATTTCTGCCCGATGACAATCTCAATCCTTGATTTCTCTTCCTGTAATGACTTTAATTATTCCTATAACTTTCTAATTTCTACTCCTTGTATGGACATGTCCTCCATAGATTTTGCCAATTTATCTGAGGCATATGAAGTTTGTTTTGGGGTTGATGTTGATGTAGAAAATTTTTTGTTCTTATCCCTGTAAGGAGCACTGCATCTAATGGAACCATGACCAACTGTGCATTCTTCTCTTTTTCCTTAATCAACTTGTCCATATTTGCTTCCATTTACCTAATCTGTGCATTTTGATCCATAATCAATTTGAGCATTTCTTATTTTTGGATTTATATCTCAGCTACCTCTTTAGTTTGTGAATCCTCTGTTGCTGGAAGTTTTAGTTTTTTCCTGAGTGACGCTATATCAACATTCTTCTTCTTTGTCAACTCTTTTGTTGCTTTGACATTAGTTGGGTCATATCCAATCTTGAGAACTAATTCTTCTAATGATTTAATTTTATTATATTTGGCCAAAGAAGAGATCTTTTCAATATTCAATTGAGACTGGATATTAGTCAGTGATACCTATAATTTGGAAGCTATCATTGAAGTGTTTGTCAGGGTTGAAAAAATCATCTCCCATGTCTATCTGTGCATATACATCTGATCAATAGGATGGAAATAATTTATATCAAATTCAAATGAAGTCTTCTTGTAATCAACTGTTGTCTTTGGATAGGGGACCTGTGCCTATAAGAATTCCATTTGAATTCTTCCCTTCTCTGTGTCAAAATATGACAAAATTATGTGCTGAGAAGTAGAAGTATGTTTCCAAAATTGAGTACAAGTATTGTTGTTGAGAAGTTCATTCTTTTGCTTAATTTCCTTATACTTGTCAAAAATATTTGACTCCTTTTCTCCCTGAATTGATTTAGATGTTAGAGTTGTGTCCAAATTTCTTTGTGAGGCTGGTGATGATGGAGATCCTAAAAACAAATTGTCTGACTGTGCTGAAGAGAGTGGGCCTTCCAAGACTATTGCAGGTTGCATTTCTCCCTCTTTAAGAAAACATGTTGTATGAATGGTTTTATTCCTCTTCCTATATACTTGAAAATCATCTATTGAGACCTTTGTGAATGAAGGAGAGACTTCATTTCTTGCTATTTTCTCTGCTTGTTTCTGAGGTGTGATGGTCTGTGAAGTGGTCATAGACACATGCTTCTCTTCTGCTTCTTGCAAAGTGTTCTCTTTGTTGGACATATTTCCATTCATGTGTTGTCATTGATGTCAACAGTCATAATAAGCAGAGCAACAAGGTTAAGCTTAGGAGGTTTAGCAAATGCAGAGATAGGTTGAAGAAATTTGTGATTATTGTTGATCACGATAGGATAAAAAATGTTCCTATGATAAAAGCTCAGGAGGGTTAGCGATATACAAAGATAAAATATTAGCAGAGATGGCACAATGAAACTCAAATCAAATCCAAACCATTGATGTGAAAATGATAGATCAATGGAAGGGATGAATTGCGGAGAGAAAAAGTAGAATTAAACTACTCCCCAGTTACAATCCCGCAATCAGTCTAGATCGTCAGATCTCATAGCTCCAAATTTCTATGAATGCGGTTGATCCAACAAACGATGAGATTAAACCAGATTAAATTTTGATCGTCAGATGCGCAATCATCGGATCAACGACATGATGTATTGTGGAGATCGAAAGGAGAATTAAATATCGCACTTGTTCCAATCCCGCAATTATTCAAGACCGTCTGATCTTATAGCCTCAAATATCGATGACTGTGGTTGACTCACCAACAACGCACAACTTCGTATTGCAGAATTTGGGTGTCGAGTTAAATCACTCGCAAGTTGTGGTTCTGCAATCATAGTTGACCGTTGATCTACTTCAGTGTCTTCATAACCGTTGGATCACTTTAAAGTGGAAGGATATGATAAGTAGGGAAAAATTTGATAATTTGATTATACGAACACCCGTCAACCATCAGATCAAACACGAATTCCTATCAATCGTCGACTCATCATAAAGTGGAAGGATAAGATAAGAAAGGTAAGATCTAAGATCTCATTTATGTGAATTTTCGTCAGCCGTTGGATCATTCTAAGTGGAAGGACAGGATAAGATAGAAGAGATGCACCGTAGACAGATCAAGCCATTGATCCAAGATCCATATCAAATGAAAATATTTTACTTTGGGTCTAAAGATGTGAGGAGGTTACACTCCATAAACTTTGAGATTTGGAATACTTGAAGACTGGAAATCTGAAATGAATAAGGACTATCGCATTTGGAGGACATACGATGACCGTTGGATCAGGGTTGTTGGTCAGAAAACCACATCAACAAGGACGGTTGGCAGACCACATCAGTAAGGATACGTGGCAGACCACGTCAGCAAAGGGCATATGGGAGACCATGTCAGAAAGGATACGAGTCATCCAATATGAAATATCACTTCAGAAGTTTTCTCAACCGTCGATCTACTACAGTGAAAGGATAGTGTAAGTGGAAACATTAACCGAAAGCAAGCGGTCTCCATCGTTTTATGACTGACTCAACAGGTGATCACTCCAGAGGAAAGAAGGGGTTGAGATTTGAAATATCCGAATTCCAAAGACCCAGAGTAAAAGGTGGCCATCCATCTCGATACTTGATTAAGTCATAGCTGTCAGATTTAGCAGTGTAAGGATCAAAGTTGATCGTTGAACTGGTTCCATGAAATAAACCGTCCGATCTGTTTTGAAGATTTGAAAAGTTAAAAACCTGACATTTTGAAGGGTGAAGTCCCGTTAGCCGTCCATCTCATCAGAATATTATCATGACCGTTGATTTGATAAAGCACTCAAGCACTCGTTTGGATTAGCATCTGGTTACCGCCACTAGTCATATGGAATAAGAGATATACGGGCAAAAGATAATAAGTTGCTAAAGTTGATAAACCCATGTTTCTACGCCTGTGATCACATAGAAATGGTTTGAAGGAAGCGCCTATGCAGAAATATGATACTGTGATAATAGCATAGATTCAGATCAAATTAAAAGGATGAAATTGATCCATGACTGCGATCAATTTATGAAAAACCTTCATGGGAAAATAAATAAACAGTAATTAAGATTAATTAATCAAAGAGGTACGATGGTCAAAACAAAGGGACACAGTTGTGTCGCTCTCACACCATTTGAAGAATATATATTCAAGGAAGACTGTTTAGAAGAAGTGTGTCTCTGTAGTCTGAATCAGAGAAGCAGAGAGAGTTGCAATAAAAGACTCTATACAGAAGCTTGTCCAGATTCAAAAAATCAAGGGTGGTGCAAGGACAATTTGGTGCTTGCATAGGGAGTTGGTGCTTCCTTGTCAGTTTTAGTTGACTAAACAGGGGGTTGTAGCCTCCTACCAGTTGGTTCTGGTGAAATAGGGTGTGGGTGCATCCTAATCAGTTGGTGCTGATCTAAAAGGAAGAATATATTCCTTCTATGTAACATGTAAAACAAATTTTGCAGTTAATAGAAAATAGTTTGTGGTTTTCCCAATTGGGTTCCATGATAAAATACCGTGTTAAAATTTTGTTTGCATTAATAAATGAAAAATTGATATAATTGTTGTCTCACTGATTTACCCCACCCTCTCAATGATAGGATCTGATCCTTCAATTGGTATCAAAGCAGGTTCCTTCAGCATAGTATAACAAACTTGAAGGTAGATCCTGAAGATGGATCAACAAGAGGGAATGTCAAACAATAAAGCACCATTGTTCAATGGAGGAGGCTATGCTCTATGGAAAATAAGAATGAAAAACTTCCTGTTGGCTCTTGTTTTTGATATCTGGCAACTTGTTATAGATGGTTACATTGCACCAACTAGTCCACCCAAAGATGCTGCAGGAAATAAAATATGTAATGACAACTCAAGAGTAGTTAATGGAATTCTAGCAAGGTTGACTAATTCTATATGTGTGAAGGTTATGCATTGCAAATCAACCAAAGAAATCCGGGACAAGTTGGAGGTTGTATATGAAGGAAATGAAAAAGTTAAGGAAGTCAAACTACAAACCTATAGAGCTCAGTTTGAAAATATGAAAATGAAAGAAGAAGAAAATATTGTTGAGTACTTTCATAGGGTAGATGAAGTGGTTAACTCAATTAGAGTGGCAGGAGAAGAAATTAAAGATAAACCCATTGTGCAAAAAATACTAAGGTCATTACCTATGAGATATGATGCAAAGATTTCTTCAATTGAAGATAGATCTGATCTAGACACACTCACAGTTGATCATCTGCATGGAATTTTCACAGCATATGAAATGAGAACAGGGAATTATAAATCAACAAAAGATGAAACAATTTTCAAAGCATCTAAGACAAAGATAAATCAGAAGAAAAAACCTCAATTCAACCACTATGAAGAATTTGATGTGGAAGAAGCCAATTTCATTAGAAAACTTTAGAAAGGATCAGGGAATTACAAAGGCAAGCTTCCCTTCAAATGTTTTAACTGTGGAAAAGTTGGTCATTTTGCATCCAAGTGTCCCTATCCCAAGGAGGACCTTGAAGATGAAGAAAACAAAGCCAAACAATACAAGAAGAAGGAAAAACCCAACTACAAGAAAAAGTTTTACAAAGGGAAAAAGAATTTTTACTCAAAAGAAGAAAACATCAATTCGTCAGAGTCTAGTGACAACGATGCATCTGATGATGATGAAGTCCTTTTCTTAGGTATTGAAGAATCTAATGAGATAGAAAAAATTAAACATGAGAAAGAGTTAGAAGATGAAGCAGAAGTTAATATGGAGGAATAACTTCTTAGTGCCTTGGATGAATTAAGAAAATACAAAACCAAATATAGACAACTGAAAATTTTTGTAGTTGAACAAAAGGAAAAACATGAACAAGAAGAAAAGGAGATGGAAAAACTCATGAGAAACCTGAAAAAACAAATCCTAGAAGCAAATAAGATCGAAGAAAGTCTGAAAAAGTATCTTAAAGAAAAACAAATAACCTGTGAAAGAATGAAGGCAGAAATAGTTCACCTAAAAAATGAACTGGAGGCAAAAATCATTCAAACACAAAGCTATAAATTGTAGAGCATATAGAAGGAAAAATCAGAAGCTTAAGAACTATATCCTTAAGGATAACCAAACATTAAATCAAGTTAAAAGCATAAACTATAACTCGTTTGCATCTCTACAAGAAGGGGACCTAGAATGCTTCAGATGTCATAACTATGGACATAAGGCCATTAATTGCAGATTAATGAAAGTCTCAGAACAACCAAAGTTCATTAGAGAGCAAAAGAAACTTTGGAGAGAAAAAATATCAAAAAGGGAATGTCTTATTGCCCTAAAAGCTCAAGATAAAAAGGATCTCTGGTATGTTGACAGTGGGTGCTCAAAACATATGACAAGTAACAAGAACAAGTTTTTAGACTTAAAGAAACAAAAGGGTAAAGTTACATTTGGTGATAATGCTTCAAGTAACATACTTGGGAAAGGTACTGTGACCTTGGGAAAAGACAAAGCCATAAATGTGCTACTTGTTGAAAAACTGAAGCCTATTTTATTAAGTGTCATCCAAACCTGTGATCAGGGGCACTTCTGCATCTTTGATTCCCAAAAATGTGAGATTAGGAGAGAAGACAGAAGAAAATTAGTTGGTACTGTTCCTAGAACTCCTGAAAATGTATATATACTATATGCAAAATTGAATGAGGAGTGTCATGTAAATTTAGTAGATGAAAGTTGGCAATGGCATAGAAGGTTGGAGCATATTAACTTTGACAATCTAGTGAAAGTCAACAATCTTGGTGCAGTAAGAAACTTGCCAAAGACCATAAAACCCTCAAATGTTATGTGTAGACATTGTCAACTAGGGAAGCAAACTAGAATAAGGTTCAAGGCAAAAGAATACTCAACCTCAAAACCTTTAGATATTGTTCACACTGACCTATGTGGACCTACAAGGACCAAGAGTTTGCAAGGAGAGTCTTACTTTATGTTGCTCATTGATGATTTTACTAGAATGGGTTGGATATGTTTTCTCAAAGAAAAATCTGAAGCACTTAACAAATCCAAATCCTTTATAAACCTTGTTGAAAATGAAAAGGAGACAAAAATCAAATGTCTTAGATCAGACAATGGTGGTGAGTTCACCTCAAAAGAGTTTGATCTCTTCTGTGAAACCCATGGAATAAAAAAAAAATTCTCTGCTCCTAGAACACCTCAACAAAATGGGATTGCTGAGAGAAAGAATATAACAATTCAGGAGGTTGCAAGGACTATGCTCAATGAAGAAAAAATGTTAGATGGATATTGGAGGGAATTTGTAACCACAAAAATATACATATTGAACAGAGGTTAGCTTAGGGTTAATAGTGATAAGACTACTTATGAATTATTCTTTGGAAGAGCTCCATCAGTAAAATATTTCAAGGTCTTTGGAAGTAAATGCTACATCAAAAGACTTGATGAGAATCTTGGAAAATTTGATGTCAAATCTGATGAAGTTATTTTTCTTGGATATGCTTCAAACAAGAAAGAATACAGATGCTACAATATTAGATCACATAAGATTGTTGAGAGTGCATATGTCAAGGTGGATGACCTAAAAACAATAAGGATCAAAAATCAAGAGACCATACTTGAAAGTGAAGATGAATATGATGATGAGACAATCAACACACAAGTAGAAGAAGTAGAAGAGAATGAAAAAGAAAGGGAAGAGGATGATATGGATACTAGTGAAGATGAAGAAGATAGTCAAGATGGAGAGATAAGAGAATAATTCCCAAGAAGAGACACAAAGACACCCTCAAGAATTACTCAAAAGAATCATCTTGAAGAACTGATTATTGGAGATATGAATGATGTAGTGCACACAAGAAGACAAGTACTGTATCAAACATAAATAGCACTGTTGTCACATATTGATCCCAGCTCAATCAAAGAGGCATGAAAAGATGAGAATTGGGTCAAAGCTGTGAATGAAGAATTGGACCAAATTGAAAAAAATCAAACTTGGGAACTAGTTCCAAGACCAAAAAACAAAAATGTCATTGGAACTAAATGGGTGTATAAAAACAAAATGAACGAGAATGGGCAGGTAATCGGGAGCAAAGACATATTGGTATGTAAAGGATATGCTCAAGTTGAAAGAGTAGACTATGAAGAAACCTTTGCATATGTGGCCATATTAGAGGCAATTAGGATGTTCCTATCTATATCCATCTATAGAAAATTTAAAGTGTACCAAATGGATGTCAAGTCAGCATTTCTCAATGGAAATTTAGAAGAGGAAGTCTATATTGAGCAACCAGAAGGGTTTCGATTAACTAACAAAGGAGACTATGTCTGTAAACTAAAGAAAACACTGTATGGGCTAAAACAAGCACCTAGAGCATGGTATGCAAGTCTAGATTCTTACTTACAAAAACATGGCCTAAAAAGGGGATCAATAGAAAACAATATTTACTGTAAAATTGATGGTAATAACATAGTTATTGTGGAAGTATATGTTGATGATATTATATTTGGTAGTGATGATGAAAAAATGAGTAAGCACTTTTCTAGGATGACGCAACAAGAATTTGAAATATCTTTCTTGGTGAACTAAATTTCTTTCTTGGATTACAAATAATACAGTCCAAAAAAGTTGTCTTTATCCATCAGTCTAAGTATGTTAAAGATATGCTCAAGAGATTCCAGTTAGAGGATTGCAAACCTGTTAGTACACCTATTGTTGGGGCTCAGAAATGTCATATTTTCATCCATCTTTCCCTTCATCATTCTTCACATTTCATCGCCCCATTAACCTTTCACGATATCATTTCCATAAATATACTTGGGTTTCACCTTATTGTTCTCCACTTTATTCATTTTAGTATTAAAAGGGAATTTGTGATTAAATGTTAGAAAATTGACATGTTTTCATATATATCTCGAATATGTGTGAGCTTTGTAATGTGTAGGAATATGTGAAGGATTAATTCAAAGGACTTCTCGAATACTTCCTCCACCATTTCAATATTTGAGGAGATAATTCAAGCCCATTACAAGGAGGAGATCATGGATATTTGGTTGGAATATCTTATCTAAGATATATGAGAGATATGTGTGAGGATTTAAAAGGATTATATTAATGGGAAATAGGTTGAGAGAAAAGTGGATCTGTAATAATGAGATGGTTATCTTATCTTCAAGGCTCTCATGTATAAAAGAGAGTGCTCTCTCTTCATGAGAATTCAATTA
>JZKD02S1673236.1:352514-373122 GCA_000966675.3 Picea glauca
CAGGATCTGATCCTTCACTCTTCCCACTCATCATGCTTCATATATCTTTCAATTTCTGGCCTTTGTGTATGCACATAGGGAGTGGTCTTATGTTTGGTCCTCAACTCAAAAATGATGCCAAATGGGTCATATGACCAAGTGAAGCTTAGAGGAAACTTCATTTGTTTTAAGAGGATTTTTGCTTCTTCACATGTTGCTCTGTTGTTGCAAATGAATGGTCCTATTTGAGTTTTGATTTTGAATTGAGATTTCTTCTTGGATGCTACAAAATGGATTTCATCTAAATTTATCATCCACCTTATGTACTCCAATAAAAAAATCCTCATTCGGAGGTATTTAGGAAACCTGTATGGTTACAACTCACATCCATGCACCCTTATTTCTGTATAATTCTGGTATAAATACCAGTCACCTATCTTGGCCTGATCAGTTAGATGTAGGACCTTTTGAATTTCTTCACTAACCTTGGGTTTTGTACTGTTGCTCAATAAACAAGTAGCTAGATAGATGAACCGATCAATGAAATCTTTGAAACTGTACTCTATTGAGTTCTTTCTCACCAATGAAATCCAAAAGATGGCTAACTGTGGGCTTCCTTGTTCATTTAGATTCTGGAGTGCAAAAGGAAACATGTCTGCTTGATGGAATGTGAACATATAAACCAGAATTAAAGAATATTTGAACATTCCTTTAGTTGGAAACTTCAGAAATTGTTCATGAATGTTGTCAGCCAAGAACTGATTGAAATTGAACTTCATAGAAACCTTTTATTTTGTAGAGAAAATGGAAAGAAAACCTAGAATAGGTTCATCTACCCATTCATCGGAATAATACCCTAAGAGACATGAGAGCATTGAGATAATATGATTAGCTTTCTCTGGGAAAATAGAAGAGGGGTATGGTGGATTTTTCTTAGGCAGTTGGGCATCTTCATGGAGGAAAATTTCAATAATCTGGGCTCTTTGGGGAAAGATCAATTTCTAATATAATTCATTTAGGGCTTCGACAAAGAAAGGAGTGGAGTTATTTTGAGGGATATGCGACATTTGGTCAATGGTCTCTGGGGTTATTGTAAACAAAATCTCACCAGTGGGAGAGGCAATGGCTCTTTGGCTTGGCAGATAATTAGCTTGGAATTTAAGGACAAACTCAAGGAAAGGGTAGGTTTGGGGATATATGTAGAGGGTTAAATTGGATTCCAAGAGTCCAATTTCGTCACTCTAGTCAAGGAAAATATCCTTCAACCAACAATGTAATTCGAAAAGATTGAATTCTCACTTTGGCTCTACACTTTAATAATCTTTTTCTACCAGAGGAATGTGGTCAAGGTTAATTGGAGGGGGAACCAATGGGTTTTCATAGCTTTTGACAGACTTGCCTTTGGGATCCATAATTGACAAATTAAAAGTAGAAAGGGTTGGCAATGCTTAAATTACTGGGAAAATAGCTTGCTTGTTGAAGGTTAGAGATGGTGGTGGTAGTCTGACAGCTAGCTCGATGTGGCTTCATGGGTTCTTAGTCAGAAAACAGCGTAAGGGGGGTGAAAACGAGGTTTTTTATATGCACAGGGATATCCATTAGGGCATGGGACCATTATAGGAAAGCTAACGGTCATGAGGAAAGGATTAAATGGTTAACAGATATAATGTGTGGGGACAGGTGTCATGTAGGGAGAGGGGAAGTAGAGGTGGGAAAGGTGAGTGGTATTGGGATTTAGTTAAGAGGATTTCAGTGGGGGTGTCGAAGGTATGTGGTAATAGGAGAGGGGGGTGCGAAACAATGAGGATGTGTCACGTTAGGTGGGTTCGGGGCGGGAAAAACCACTTTTTGGACACACCCTCCACTGATAAAGGTTGGTAGGTTGGGGGGGCCGAAAGCATTTGAGGTTCGTCAATCAAGAAAGGAATGATGTCATCAAGGAAGATATGCTCGAAACTTATGCGCTACAAGACTAAATGTCTTGTCAATTTTCAAACTTTGGTTAAACACTTCTGCCATAAAGCAAAATGTTTTGTTTTTGAAACCTTTACATTCTGAATTTATTTTTCCTATACTAATCTAACTTATTTCATCAACTTAGGGTGCATTTTAATGTGCAGACCCTATTTAATTTTCTCTGAAGGGAAAAATAATATAACCTATCTTCTATCCTATGCATCTAACTAATTAATCCATCTTAAACAATTGAATTAATTTATTCTTCTCCCTAACTATTTTAGCCAAGATTAGACAATTTGGATAAAATTATTCTCTAACCTAACAACAGAAATTTAAAAATGTTTGATCATGATTAAATTGTATGATTCAAACTTATTTTTCTTTTCATGGGGTTTTCTTGTTTTTCTCTTTTTATTTTATTTTCTCCTTTTTTCTTTTCTTTTCTTTTCTACCCTCTTTTCATTTACATTAGTTTTTATCTTTTTATCTTTTTCTTTTGGAAATCATTTGCAAAATGTAATATTATTTACAATATAAAATCAATGAAAGAGAAATATTAAATCACCATTTGATACTATGAACTATCTAATAATGGATCCATTTGGGGATGGTGCTCTCCCTGTGAGGTGCCAAGAACCAGTGACCGGTCGCCTTGAAATATTTTCTCCAGTACTTTCTACATCTGATTTGTTTTATTGTAGTTGTAAACTTGGTGACAAGTGATCATGAGATTAGGGCCTTCTCTTCGGGATTCAACATCTCATATGAGTCACCCACTCATGGTAGTAGAAAATAAAATGGTATTTACAATTATCTTAAGTGAAAAATGCTTCTAATCAAGTGAAAATGATGCAGGAGAATCGCCAACATGTCAAGCAAGCCGACGCGGAAGCGGAGGACAGCTGGACAAGCCAGCACAAGTTTTGAAAAAAACTTTGGAATTGTTGTGCGATCTTAAATGAACCATTAAGATGAGGCACACTTTGTATATTGTAAATGGACCTTGAGCGGATAGCTCTCATCCTTTAGTAGATAAACGACATTTAAAATAGTTAATGCAGGTAGATAGAAATTTAATTCTAGACTAGACAGTTTTAGAAAGCAAGAGGGAAAATGGATATAGACACCCTCATTGTGCATTGTATCATTAGATGGAGCATTCAGGAAAAAGAGCAAGCAGAGAACTGTGTAAAGAACACCCATGTACTGATATTTGAATTAATAGAAGAGCTTTGATTCAAATTCATGGTTTTGTGTCCGTTCTTTGTGTACTGATGATTATGCTCATTTGATGTTTGCTTCCTGTTATGCATTTGATTTATTGTTGTGTATGTGATTTCATGTTGAGTTTGGAATCTGAAAGGAAGAAGGAATGAGTTTCAATTGTTTCTCTATTTGAGCCAAAGAATTCCTGCAAGGAGTGCAGTCGAATTGTCCGCAAGGAGTTCGTTGACAGAGGGTTCAAATAGAGATAACTTTGATTCTCGTTCACCCATAAGTGAATTTGGGTTACAAGAGCCATGCAAGGAGTGTGCAAGATGGATAAAAGTCTCAGGGTTGCGAACCTGAGTAAAGTATTGAAGGATTGTTGCTGCTAGCGTGCGCAGAGTCGAGGGGCTTCAACACTTAGACGTGGTTGAAGATTTGCCGCAAGGAGTGCGTGCAAAGGGGTTTTCTTTCTGAAGACCAAAAGTTGTGGGAAAAGCTCAGGAAGGATAGGCCTTTGAGTTTGTTGGAGAACAACGAGGACAAGTGGTGACTTGAAGTTCGAGGGAAGCATCGCAAGTTTGCGAGTAGGCGAACGAGTTCTGTGGAAAAGAACACTTGATCCTTTCATAGAATTCATCCGAAAGGAACGGACGATCAGTATTCTCTGAGGAGAATCCATGAATCTCTGTGAGCCATCAGATCTTGTGGATGTGCAGGGGAGATACAATGGTGTATTCTTGAATGCTTAAGCTCAGGAAAGATAGAGCGTTGATCCAAGTCAGCCAGGACCGTTGGATCTACACGTATATCGTGTATCGGGGTTCGTAGATCGAACCTCCAAATTATTGCAATGGGAATTGTGATATCGTGATCCGTGATATCCCAATGATCCCAGAACCATCCATCATTTGGGACGTGTGTCAGAAGATTCAAAGAAGTCGAGGTTCGGAGCATCGGAGATTCCAGAGACAGGATACTCTTGTAGCTTGGAATCGTAAAACGTGATATTCCGACAGGGAAAGGACAGTAAGGCCACAGGAGTTGGTGGAGGACAGGTGGCACGCCATATCGGAGTTCGGGGGAAGTAAAGTCCTGAAACATTGGGCATTAGGATTCGCGATCCTGCGAAGTCCAAAATCCCGATAGAAGTGATGGGAAGTGGAAAATTCAACTCGCACATGTGCGTCGGAGTTTCGGCATATTGGGCATCGGGAGTCGGTAAGACGAGTTGCTTGGTATCGCGAGTACCGAAATCGTGATAGGGAAATTTCCGATAGAGGAAAGAGAAAAGTCAGTGTTGACTAGCCATCAGATCTCGGGAATTTGAGAGCCCAATGATCGACCCTTGACATCGCGAAGTCACGAAGTCCGATTCCCCGATAAGCAAAGAGAGGGGATCGAGCGATAGTTCTGTGGGTGTGGATTTCGCGATAGGGAAATAGAAGAACATTTGAGTTCTTCAGGCCATGAGAAGAAGAAGATTCTATGAGTGGACGTGCCCTGGGAAGCGTGCCTGCTTCAGAGTGGTATCAGAGCGAGAAAATTTCTTTGCTTTCTATAGCAGAGAAGAAGGAAATTCACCATGCCGCCAAGGAGACGGGATAGACAGTCACCTGATCTAGAGGATAGGGAGGTGCAGAGAAGAAGAGGCAGACAGATGGCAGATCCAGCCATAGAGAGACAGATGTGTGATCTACGAGCCAGACTCGAAGACATGGAGATAGCGCAAAGACGCACAGCCAGTGCGGGAGATCTCAGTGATTCAGAGAGTGAAATTGAGGCTAAACATGAGGAAGAAGTTGCAACCGAAGATGCATCAAATGAGTGTTTGATCAAAGCTATTACCAGGATGGGTGCAAAGGAAAAAATGGAGATTCCAGTTTACGAGGGAAACTTGGATGCGGAAGAGCTTCTAGATTGGATTAGAGCTCTTGATACTTACTTCGACTACGAAGATGTTGAAGAAGATAAGAAAGTCAAGCATGATGTCACACGCTTGAAGGGACACACAACATTATGGTGGGACGAGCTACAAGCAGATAGATGCTGCAAAGGCAAGCATAAAATTAAAAGTTGGGATCGAATGATTGCAAAGATGAAGGCAAAGTTCATCCCGAGAGATTATCAAATCACTCTGTTCAGGAGGATTCAGAACTTGAGACAGAAGATGATGACAGTGAAAGAATACACGTAGGAATTCTATCGACTGAACATCAGGGCAGGTCATCGGGAGAGCGATGATGAAAAAGTTGCCAGGTATATGAATGGCCTGAGATATGATATCCAGGATGAGATGAGCATGGTAACCATCCGAAAAATGGAAGATGCTTATCATATGGCTCTGAAAGCTGAAGAGAAGATGAGCTGAAAACAGAGTTAGAGGGGCCGAGGCAAAAGACAGCCCAGAGGCAAAGCAATTGCCCAAGAAAAATATCAGAAGCCCAAGGAGGAATGGAAGAAACCTCAGACTCGTACAAAGAGGGGTGGAAGTTCACAGAGAGGGCAGCAATATGCAGAACAGAGAGGGAAGAATAATGAGCAGAGGGGAGATTATGCTGACAACAACACTTTTTCTCATACTAGAGGTAGAGGAAGAGGAAGAGGTGGAGTCATCACATGTTTCACATGCAGGAAGAATGGGCACAAGTCTTACGAGTGTCCAGAGAAAAAGAAGGACATCGGGGAAGCTCACATCACTGAAGCGTAGAGGCGGGATGTTGAGGCCGAAGACATTGAAGGTGGAAGATCGCTTATGATGCAAAAAGTCCTTTTGACACCCGAGAAGGAGGTGGAAAGCTCAGTCCAAAGGACCATACTTTTTAGGACTTCTTGCAAGACCAAGGACAGGGTGTGCAAGGTCATCGTAGATAGTGGTAGCATGGATAATATCGTATCCACAGAGATGGTAGAGAAGCTGGAGCTGGAGACGACTGATCATCCAAGCCCATACAGAGTTTCATGGCTACAGAAGGGACACCAGGTAACTGTTACTAAACAATGCTTGGTTGAATTCAAGATAGGTGGATATAATGATAAGATCTTATGTGATGTTATTCCCATGGATTTTTGTCATCTATTGCTGGGTAGACCATGGCAATATGACATAAATGTGATTCATGACGGGAGAATGAACACATATACCCTGGAGAAGAATGGGAGAACCCGTATGTTGCTTCTGATAAAGGATAAGGAGGTGAAGCCGTAAGTAAGCAACACAGTACTTCTCATGAGTGGGAAGGAGCTTCTTACGGAGGTGAAGAAGAAAGAAGATCCACAATTCTTTGTGGTCAGAAAACCAAGGATCATTTTGACTAGCATGAGAGTAGACGATTTGCCAGGAGAAATTCAGGAACTACTAGAAGAGTTCGCTGACATCATGGTGGATGAATTACCTCATTCACTGCCACCGATGAGGAGTGTGAGTCATCATATAGACCTCATACCAGGAGATAGTTTTCCGAATAAAGCCGCATACAAATTGACGCCGCAGGAGAATGAGGAAGTTAAAAGGCAAGTCCAGGAGTTGTTGGACAAAGGGTTAGTCAAGGAAAGCTTGAGTCCGTGTGTTGTTCCAATAGTACTCAGTCCAAAGAAAGACAGAGGCTGGAGGATGTGTACTAACTCAAGGGAAATCAACAAGATAACCATCAGGTACAGGTTTCCATTGCCAAGAATGGATGATTTAATGGATTGCTTAAGTGGAGAAAAATATTTTTCAAAGATAGATTTGAAGAGTGGATATCACCAGATTCGCATGAGAGAAGGTGATGAGTGGAATACGGCCTTCAAAACCAACAAAGGTTTGTATGAATGGCTTGTCATGTCGTTTGGCTTGACAAATGTGCCAGGTACCTTTATGAGGTTAATGAATGAAGTCCTGAGGGAATTCATCGGGAAATTTGTCATCGTATATCTGGATGATATACTGATTTTCAGCAAGACAAGGGCAGAACATCTGAAGCATTTAGCTACAGTAATGAAGAAGCTACAGTGGGAGAAGCTATTGATTAACATGAGTAAATCTTCATTTATGAAGACAGAGTTCATTTATCTGGGTTTTTTTATATCTGCGAATGAATTGAAGATGGATCCAGATAAGGTGGAGGTAATTAAAAATTGGCCATCACCGAGAAATATTTTTGAGGTGAGGAGTTTTCATGGACTGGCTAGTTTCTACCGGAAGTTCATCAGAAATTTCAATGATATTAGCACAGCGATGATGGATACAGTGAAAAAAAGACATAAAAATTTTCACTGGACAACAGAGGCTGAGAAGAGCTTCAATCTGTTGAAGCAAAAGATCACGGAACAACCAACTTTGGTGTTGCCGGATTTCCAAAAGACATTTCAAGTGAAATGTGACGCAAGCGGGTTTGCCATAGGAGCGGTCTTGAGTCAGGAAGACAGATCGATTGCATTTTTTAGTGAGAAGTTGAATGAGGCAAAGGTGAAATACTCCACATACGACAAGGAATTTTATGCCATCATCCAGGCACTGAAGAAGTGGAGGCATTACTTGATCCCAAAAGAATTTGTTTTATATAGTGATAACCATGCATTACAGTTTGTGACTCAACAGGAGAAATTGAATCAAAGACATGTAAAATGGGTAGAGTATATGCAGAATTTCACATTTGTGATTAAACACATTTCAGGAACTGCTAACAAAGTGGTTGATGCTTTGAGCAGGAAGTGTTTGCTGATGCAGGAGTTCAAAGTCAGGACGTTAGGCTTTGATGATCTCAGGGACATGTATGTAGATGATCCAGACTTTAAGGAAGCATATGAAGCAGCTGAGAATCCAGTTCTCAGAGATAGAAGCCCTTGGACAGACTATATGATCCAAGAAGGATTATTGTTCAGAGGCAATCAGTTGTGTATTCCAAATTGCTCCATGAGGGAGAATATGTTAAAGGAGAAACACAGCGGAGGCTTGGCAGGACACTTCGGTCAGGATAAGACATTCGCAAAGCTGAGCGAGTCATACTTTTGGCTAGGGATGCGGTCAGAGGTCAAGTGGTTTGTAAACAGATGCAGAATTTGCCAGCATTCAAAGGAAAAAAAGCAGAATGCAGGATTCTATCAGCCATTGCCTGTACCAGAGAGGCCATGGGATGCGATAAGCATGGATTTCATATTAGGATTGCCAAGGATGCAAAGAGGATTTGATTCAGTCTTTGTGGTAGTGGATAGGTTTTCCAAGATGGCACATTTTATCCAATGCCAGAAAACCAGTGATGCGACTCACATCGCAAATCTGTTTTTCAAGGAGGTCATTCGACTTCACGACTTACCCAGAAGTATAGTTTCGGACAGAGATACAAAGTTCATAGGGAATTTTTGGAGGACATTATGGAAGAAGCTGGGGACTAACTTGTTGTTTAGTTCATCTTATAATCCTCAAACGGATGGACAGACGGAAGTAGTCAACATAAGTTCGGGAGACTTGCTGAGAAGCTTGGTGACAGAGCACCACAGCCAGTGGGATAGATATTACCGCAGGCAGAGTTCGCATATAATGACTTAGTGAACAGGAGCATAGGCCAAAGTCCATTTCAGATTGTGTATGGCATGTAGCCGAGAGGAGTTTCTGAATTGAGAGATTCAGAACAGACTGCGACTAGGAGCGCTAGTGCAGAAGAGTTCGCAGAGACGATGAAAGAAATTCACAGCCAGGTGAAGGAGCGACTGCTGAAATCAAGCTAGGAGTATAAACGCAGAGCTAATCAGCATAGAAGACAACTTCAGTTTGAAGTTGGTGATCTAGTTCTGGCACACTTGAGGAAAGAAAGGTTCCCGAGGGGAACATACAATAAATTGAAAATGAATAAAATCGGGCCATGTAAGGTCTTGAAGAAATTGGGGGAAAATGCTTATGAGATCGAGTTACCGAATGGGATCGGAATATCTCTGATATTCAATGTCGCAGATTTATACCCATACAGGGCTGGAGAAGTAGAGACTGGAACTGCGTAGCTAGTGATCCAGTGGATGGAACAAATGCCAATTGCAAAGAAGCCGCAGATGGAATGTATACTGGACAAGAGAGTGGGTAAGAAGACCAAGAGAAAAAAATACTATGAGTATCTTGTCAAATGGAAGGGCCATCCAGTGGAAGATGCCAGCTGGGAGAATGAAGTGAAGATATAGAAGCATGGACAGACTGTGCGGGAGCTCATGGACAGGAGCCCATGAAATTTTTCAAGCGAGGGAGTATGATGCAGGAGCATCGCCAACACGTCAAGCGAGCCGGTGCGGAAGCGGAGGACAGCTGGACAAGCCAGCACAAATTTTGAAAAACACGTTGGAATTGTTGCGCGATCTTAAATGAACCATTAAGATGAGGCACACTTTGTATATTGTAAATGGACCTTGAGCGGAAATCTCTCGTCCTTTAGTAGATAAATGACATTTAAAATAGTTAATGCAAGTAGATAGAAATTTAATTCTAGACTAGACAGTTTTAGAAAGCAGGAGGGAAAATGGATATAGACACCCTCATTGTGCATTGTATCATTAGATGGAGCATTCAGAAAAAAGAGAAAGCAAAGAACTGTCTAAAGAAAACCCATATACTGATATTTGAATTAATAGAAGAGCTTTGATTCAAATTCATGGTTTTGTGTCTATTCTTTGTGTACTGATGATTATGCTCATTTGATGTTTGCTTCCTATTATGCATTTGCTTTATTGTTGTGTATGTGATTTCATGTTGAGTTTGGAATCTGAAAGGAAGAAGGAATGGGTTTCAATTGTTTCTCCATTTGAGCCAAAGAATTCCTGCAAGGAGTGCAGTCGAATTATCCGCAAGGAGTGCGTTGACAGAGGGTTCAAATAGAGATAACTTTGATTCTCATTCACCCAGAAGTGAATTTGGGTTACAGGAGCCATGCAAGGAGTGTGAAGGCTGGATAAAAGTCTTAGGGTTGTAAACCTGAGTAAATTATTGAAGGACTGTTGCTGCTGGTGTGCGTAGAGTTGAGGGGCTTCAACACTTAGACGTGGTTGAAGATTTGCCACAAGGAGTGCGTGCAAAGGGGTTTTCTTTCTGAAGACCAAAAGCTGTGGGAAAAGCTCAGGAAGGATAGGCCTTTGAGTTTGTTGGAGAACAACGAGGACAAGTGGTGACTTGAAGTTCGAGGGAAGCGTCGCAAGTTTGCAAGTAGGCGAACGAGTTCCGTGGAAAAGAACACTTGATCCTTTCGCAGAATTCATCCAGAAGGAACGGACGGTTGGTATTCTCTGAGGAGAATCCGTGAATCTCTGTGAGCCTTCAGATCTTGTGGATGTGCAAGGGAGATACAGTGGTGTATTCCCGAAGGATTAAGCTCAGGACAGATAGAGCATTGATCCAAGTCAGCCAGGACCGTTGGATCTACACGTATATCGTGTATCGGGGTTCGTAGATCGAACCTCCAAATTATTGCAATGGGAATTGCGATATCGTGATTCACGATATCCCGATGACCCCAGAACCGTCCATCATTTGGGACGTGTGTCAGAAGATTCAAAGAAGTCGGGGTTCGAAGCATCGGAGATTCCGGAGACAGGATACTCTTGTAGCTTGGAATCGTGAAACACGATATTCCGATGGGGAAAGGACAGTAAGGCCACAGGAGTTGGTGGAGGACAGGTGGCACGCCGTATCAGAGTTCGGGGGAAGTAATGTCCTGAAACATTGGGCATTAGGATTCGCGATCCCGTGAAGTCTGAAATCCCGATAGAAGTGACGGGAAGTGGAAAATTCAACTCGCACGTGTGTGTCGGAGTTTCGGTGTATCGGGCATCGGGAGTCGGTAAGACGAGTTTCTTGGTATCACGAGTATCGAAATCGCGATAGGGAAATTTTCGATAGAGGAAAGAGAAAATTCAGCGTTGACTAGCCATCGGGTCTCGGGGATTCGAGAGCCCAATGATCGACCATTGACATCGCGAAGTCTAATTCCCCGATAAGCAAAGAGAGGGGATCGAGTGATAGTTCTGTGGGTGCGGATTTTCCGATAGGGAAATAAAAGAACATTTGAGCTCTTCGGGCCGTGAGAAGAAGAAGATCCTGTGAGTGGACGTGCCCTGGGGAGCGTGCCTGCAACAGAAAATTAGTGCTTGAGCATTCTGCCATTGACAAGTCCACCTGGAAGATCTACTCCATCCATATCCTTAATGAAGAATGCATTTTTTCCTCTATAAGCATGGATTATGTAAGGACCTTTCCATAAATTCTCAATTTTTCCATTTTTACCTTTCTCTTCTTTCCTTGAATCCCATTTCAACACCTTGTCTCCTATCTAGAAATCATCAGCCTTGGTTCTTCTATCATAGATATTCTTAATGTTCTCCTGGATCACTTGAGTTTTATTGTAAACTTCTTCTCTGTACTGCTGCAGTTGTATTGTTCAATTTATTATCCTCTGGATGTCATTAGGTTCTTCTTGTACTTCCTGCAATATTTTCATAACAGGGACACCTAAAGAAGTGGGAAAAAAAAAATCCATTCCATAAACCAATTGGTATGGGGACATGCCAATTGATCTCTTAGTAGTAATTATGTTAGCCCACAATGCATTGACCAACTTGTTGTTCCATGACTTCTAGTTATCTTGCAACAAATTTTTGATGATATTAACCAAACTTTTGTTGGAAGACTCTACTAATCCATTCTCTTGAGGGTAATAGGCAATAGAGTGTCCTTAAGTAATTTGATATTTTCTACAAAAATCCACCATCTTCTTTGATTTGAATGTTGCTGCATTATCATTGATGATCTTCCTAGGACATCCAAATCTTGAAAGAACATTAGTTTCTAAAAATTTAATAATCACAACATTAGTAGTTTTCCTTGTAGGTACAACTTCAATCCATTGGGTAAAATAGTCTGTGGCTATAAGGATCCATTTGTGTTGGCCTAATGATGGTGGATGGATTTCTCCAATGAAATCCAAAGCCCACTATTGAAAAGGAGTTTCAACTGATATCGGTTTCAAGGGTAAAGCCAATAGTTTCCTTTTTCCTTCAAAAATTTTACATTTATGACATGAGGTAACTTTCTTATGAACATCTGCAAATAAGGTTGGATAGTAAAAACCAACTCTTAGGATTTTGTTGGCAGTTGTTTTCCAGTTCAAGTGTCCACCACAATCTCCTTCATGAAATTCCTGTATAACTTTATCTGCCTCATCTTTTAGTAAACAATTTAGTAAAATTCCTCTAGCATCCTTCCAATATAAATTGCTATTTAAAATACAAAATTTCATAGATTTGAGTTTAAGAAACCTAGATTTAGTCTTGGTCAAACTAGGAGGAGCTTGTAAATGATGTAAGACAAAATCAGGTCGACATACTAGGGAGAGGTTGCAAAAGCCTCTGTTACTTGTGGAGTCGCCTTCTCTTCTTGTTCATCCAGTGAAACTAGAAAATTTATATCCAAAGCATAAAAATTAGATTCGGCCATTAATTTAGCTAATCCCTTACCTTTAATGAGTTTGGTAGGTTTGATTTCAATATCATATTCAAGGATAAAAACAATCCATTTACCCCTTTCCCCATCAGGACTATTTTGGGTCAGAATGTCTTTCACCATAGAGTTTGGGACATAATCAATTATATGTGAATGAAGAATGTAAACTCTAAAATATTTTATTTCTTTTACCAAAGAAAAAGTTTGTTTTTCCATGATATTGTATTTCAACACAACATCCTTTAAGGATTGACTAAAGAAATCAATAGGCAGTTCATGGCCTTCATTATTTTTCTGCAAGAGTACTACTGCAATAGTATGTTCGGAGGCAAATGAGAAAATTCTTCTTATTTTTGATCTATTTATTTTGCTTCTATCTCATCCATAGTCTCTCTGTCATCATCAAAATCTACATCTATATTGGCACATTCAAATTCATTATTTGATTGTAAAAAAATTTCAATTTATTCATCATTTCCAAACACTTGCCAATATCTGATGTTATCCGAGACAACTGGTCTGTTCTTTACTTCAACTGTGTATTGGAGACTAGGATGAAAAAGTATTTTGTAGGTACTTGCTGAGGTTGCCAGACCATTAGCTAGAATTTTCTGGTCTCTGGGAATGGATGATAATTCATACTCAATAAATCATTCTAGAAAATCTAGGACAATTGTTGGCCCTTGGTCATGGAAGAAAGCGAAGGTTAAGGAAGAAGCAAGAAGTGTGAACTGCGTGGAAGACAAGTTGACTGAGATTGGGTCAAAGTGGCCAAAAGAGCAGAAAAGATGGAGCATTGTAAGAGAAAGAAATTCGTTGGACGGGGATATAGAGGAAGACAGATCAGCAAGGAATATGGATCGTGGACAACTCAACAAGCGGAAAAATCCACCAATGGATGCTTTGGAGCACCTCGCAGGAAAGTAGGAAAGATAGGTTAGCAAAGCCCTGAAAACACGGGTCAAGTTTACCTAGGGTTTTGACACCTATGTTTCAGCCTAAGGTTGTTCGAGAGTCATTGTAATGTATAAATAAAGGTCAAGAAGACTTGGGATGGGTTCGATTATGTTATGATGGGTGATTGTTTCTATTGTTGAGAGAGAAGTATTATGTTGTGAGAGCAGTCTGTGTTGTAAGATATTTAGTTGGGTGTGGAGATCAATCCTGCAGCTGGGTGCACAGGGAGGGGAGAGAAGAAGAGAAAGAAAGAGAGATCTGCAAGCTAAGAGTGCAGATAGAACTGTATGTTTTCATATAATATCAAGAAACACAGTTCTGTGGACATAGCCCTAGGGAGAGGGTGAATCACGTGTATCTTGTTGTTTTGTGTGATTGATGTTGTGTTCTTATGCTTTCTGCTATGATGTTATTAAATCACTGTGTTAGATCTGATATATAGTTCATGCAGTAGGCTTAAGGATGATAAAGAATAACCAGGTTGTTGTGTGTTGTTGCCTTGAACCCACCTTGCATTTCCCCTAGTTGTAGACATCTGTGTCCTTCAACCCCCTATTGCTACTTCAGGTGAGAATGCATCTGCTTTGCAGGTGTTTTCGAAAGGCCCAATAGTTAGGGCTTGTTGGTGCACTATTAGAGCTAAACCCTGGGTCTGCCCCTATGCCAACAAATGGTTCTGTTTCTGGGACCGAGATCTACTTGAGGAAATTTAAAGGTGGTTTCCATCAAAGATAGAGATTTAGAAGTGGATAGAAGAACAAGAAAAGGACTTCGCAGAAGCCCAGAAGAAGAACCATAATCTTAGCATAGAGGATTGGTTGGGAAATTATATCTTTATCGATATACATCAGATTTTCTTTGGAGGAATTTATAAGGAGCTATACGAATGGATAGCCAGATTAGCAGATACCCAGTTTGAAATTAGACTCAAACCACCTGTGGTTTGGATGTCGTCGCTGATCAAGAAGGTCAAGAGATTTGATAACGCCATGTCAAGAGAAGTTGATCACTGGTTTGATAGTACCACTGGAGGGTACATTACTGAGTTTGCTATTGATAGAGTAGAACCATATAGCCAAGCAGAGAGATATTTATTTAAGGGACCTATAGGAAAATTTTTACATTTTCTTAAGTTGCAGATCAAGATGTTATTGCATGAGAAGAACATATTGAAGATACAGTAATTGGTTGGACTAAAGAGCTAATGTTAAAGAACTCAAACAATGACAGTGACATAGAGGTTGGACACACATGCAGTGGGAGATCATTTAGAGAAGTTCCTCTGGTGAACTTGTTTGAGCAGAATCACGAACCACCAGCATAGGAAGAAGGGTTCTATAGTGGAGAAGAATAAGAGTTACTAAATGAGGAACATTCAGAGTCTACTAGGGTAGAAGAAGGGAAGACCAAAGAACCTCGCCGAGAAGAGTCAGAAACTTCAGGAACTATGAAGACTGTTGAAGTAAGTGTTATTACCCCACCTGTTGTTTTAACAACATTAAGTAACTAGAGTAACCTAAGTTATCATAGCACTCAGAGCACTGGTACAAGTGGTTTAGTGCATACTCAGTCAACAACCCTAGGAATATCTACGGCAGATGAGATGAGGTTACCCACCTTTAGGGGAGATGGATCTGAAGATCCTGATCAACATTGGTTCTTATGCGAAGCTGTATGGAGTGTTAAGAATGTCACTAAAGAAGATGTTAAAAGAGCTCAGTTTAGTACTACTTTGAGATACCGTGCACTGAGCTAGTACCTGAAATTTGTCCAAGGAGTTGTACAACCTAAACTGCTAAATGAAATTAAGACTACGTTGATTGTCGAATTCAAGAAACCCAAGTCGGATTCGTAGTGCATTACAGAGCTGAAAGAAATCAAGCAGAGAGTAGCTAAACCTATTTGGGAGTTTGATCATAGGTTTATGAACCTGACAAGTCATTTGAGTTTTCAGATTCCAGATGAACATAATAAAGAACGGTTCATTTTTTCCCTCTTGCCACACATCAAAGTTCGTCTGATGCAATGGAAGATCGCTTCACAAGCTGAGGCATTGGAGATCACCATGAAACTAGAATCAACCCCTATGGGAGAGTCTAGCTCAGGTATGAGTCAAATTTTTAGTCAACTAACTAGCTTATCACCAGAGGTCAAAGATATGAAAAAGGATAAGGGAAAATATAAAAGAGAATATATTTGGTGTATCTGATGCAAATCAGAGGGCCATGACAAGGAGCAATGTCCTCTATTCGATGAGTACTTGGATATAGGAGCTCCGAGCCCTTTGAAGCAGGTTACTCTACCTTGGTGCGAGGTATGTAGAAATAGACATCGCCATGGTGAATGCTATTACATGCAAAAATATGTCCAGACAGCTACCAAACTTTACTACACATTCTGTAAATATGTGGGGCATGATGAGAAATATTGTAGGGCTTATGACCTCTTGCATGAAATATCAAGAGACACATATACAATTCAAGGCGAAGTACAACAAGAAGGAAATACTACACATTTTAATTCCCTGGGAAGAGGAAACTTCAACCCTCGTAGTGGATTCAGAGAAAGAGGATGAGGAGGAGGTATGGGTCAAGGTCGAGGTCAGATCATTTGTTATAACTTTGCACAACCAGGACATTTGGCAAGGGATTGTCAGAACCCTTGTACCACTTGCAGCTACTGCAACTCATTTGAACATGTTATTGAAGATTGTCCCATGTTGTTAGCCAAACTTCAGGAGAGACGAGGAGGAAACCTACAAGTACAATTAATCTCAGCAGAACCTCACAAAGTGGATCCTAGAGTCGATGTTATCACTAGAGGAGGTGCTGCTATAGGAGAAGATAGGATGACTCTAGCAAAGACTACAGAAGAATCAAGAGTCAAAAGAATTGCAGAGAAGACACCAGAGTTTACAGATATTTGAAGAGGCAAGAAGATAATTTGGACGAGATTAGGTTTCTTCATCAAAGGCACAACCATAAGTGATAAAATGTGGGATTCCTCTAGCATTCGATTAGTTTGCATCACCAGGAGAAGGAAAAGAGGTAAGCAATCTTGTTAGCTTCTTGTATACGTTCATTGATTTGATTAAGGATGAAAGAGCCATACAATAAATACAACACTTGATCCGACAGTATGAACCAAGGAAGGTAGACCCTCTACTAAATAGAGCAGTACATAAAGTATCCAAAAAGAGAAGGAAAAATAAGGAACTACACCTTAATGCTCAGATTGGAGATTATGATATAGATTATGTGGTCCTCGACTTAGGATCAGAAGTCAATGTTATGACGAAGCATACCTGGGCACTAATGGGAAAACCTAAGTTAATTTACTCCCCTATCAGGATTAGGATGGCTAATCAGTAGGTAGTAATCCACTTTGGGAGATTGGAGTATGTCCCTGTGGACATCGACGGGGTAAGAACATTTTTGGACTTCGAGGTGATGGAGATAGTTGATGATAGCTGTCCTTATCCTGCATTGTTAGGAATTGATTGGGATTTCAACAATTCCACTATTGTTGACTTAAAGAAAAGAAGAATGTTGTTTGAAGGTGATGGACTTAGGGTCATTGCACCTCTAGATCCTGATGAAGGTCGAAGATACACAAAACCCATTAGAGAAGAAGACCAAGGATATGAGCTAGAGAATATATATAAATTGACAGCGAGACAACAAGATTACATTAACCCTACAACAGATGGGAATTTAAGTTGGAGAAGTGACAACACATGCTCATTAGACTCAGAAGAAGCACTAGAGAATTGGCATAACAAAATGTATGAAGTCTCTGCGTGGAGGTGTGCTAGATTGACCAGGGAAGTTCGTTGGATTGGCACAAAAGTAAGAAATCTACCCACATTTGATGGTTTAAATCATTTAGAAACATTATTATCATATTTTGAAGAAATTGTACCAGTACAATAGATATTGTTGGCACTAGATGAGGCTTTGAAAGCAACTCTAGCAAGATGGTGGGGGACACATAAAAAGAACATAGCTGACTGGATGCAATGCCACACTTTGATGGTAGTGCGCTTTTCAGAACAAGTAGAAGGATGCGAAGTTTGATACACACGTCAAATATGTCCAAAGGACCATGTGCGAGGTTGTGAGGAGGCCTGGAGTAGCATTCCTCAAGAACAGTGGGTGCATAATTTCATCAACACTCTGGACACAATGCCTACCAATTGGTATCTTCAAGAAGAACTATACCTCACCACTTCAGATTGGTATGGTATGACTCAAAAATTTGTAGCTACATTTTCATTTGAAAGCTAGTACCCTTTAGTAGATCAAGCTCTACAACTTGTAAGACAAAAATTCTTTGAGGAGGCACCTAACCTCCCTATTGAGCAAGAAGAGGATGAATGGACTGAACCTCTTTAGAAATTGCAAGGATGTTACAATATCAATGTTGATGAAGATGATGATCCTAGGAATGTGAACATTGCAGAAATAGAAGGACAAAGAGATGTAGAAGGATCAGGAGTCAAACTACCTTTCATTGGACAGCTGATCAAAATCAAGAAAGTTAATATTGGAATAGAGCAAGCACCTAAGCTTGCTAATGTTGGAGATTACTGGGATGATGCCACCATTGATAAGATCACAGAACTACTGCATGAATATCAGGACTTGTTCCCAACTAAGTTGACTGATGTGAAGGGCATAAAAGGGCCCATGGGAGAGATAAAGATCCCCTTGAAGCCAGATGCCAGGCCAGTTAAGAAGAGACCCTACATATTGAATCCCAAGTATAAGTAGAAAGTGAAGATTGAACTAGACAAGATGTTGGAAGCAGGAATCATAGAAACTGTGGAAGAGTTAGAATGGATTAGCCCTATGGTGGTACAAGATAAGAAGACAAGATATATCAGAATCTATGTAGATCTTAGGAAGCTAAATGATTCCTTTTTGCATGACTCATTCCCTACACCATTTATAGACGAAGTGTTATATAATTTAGGGGGTTAGGAACTTTACTCCTTCACAGATGGATTTTCAGGTTATCTCCAGATCAAGAATGCCAAGGAAGATTGCCACAAGACCACATTTGCAACAAAATGGGGATCCTACCAATACACAATGATGCCTTTTGGATTGAATAATGCACCATCCATCTTTTCTAGGGTGGTGGTCGAAGCATTCAAGGAGTTTTTACATAAATTTTTGGAAGCATATTTTGATGATTGTGTTGAGTTACTAAGAGGGGGGGGGTGTTGAATCAGTAACAGAGCAATTCAATCCTTTTTAACCATATAATCCAAGTGTTATATCAATGTAGCATTATCATCCAATAACTGCAGAGTAAATAAGCAATGAACAAATGAAAAATCATACACATACACAATACACCAGTGTTTTACATGGAAACCCAATGCGGGAGAAAACCACAAAATGATTTTTCTTATATGTCTTAAAGAATTAAATTCATTTGAAGCACCAAATTCCTTTATTTTCCAACTGCAACTGGAAGGAGGCTCCAACCCCCTATTTTCTCAGGTGACAACCTGAGGGAAGCTCCAACTCCCCAATTATATGGATACAACCAAAAGGAGGCTACAACCCCCTATGTTCTCTGGCTACAACCGGAAGGTGGATACAACCACATGTCCTTGCCCCGTCTAACCATCCTGATGTATAAGTATAATGATGGAACCACTATCACACTATCACTAAGATATACTGTTGTAAACCTGTACCAATAACCTAAACCATGCATCAACCTGTACCTCAACCTGTAATCAACCTGTACCATAAAAAATCTCATTAACCATGTACCAACCTGTACCAACCAACCTATAATCAACCTGTACCATAAACAAGTGCATCAACCATGCACCAACCTGTAACTCAACCTATACCATGAACAAGTGCATCAACCATGCACCAAACCTATACAAATAACCTGTCACAACAACTTGTCCAAACAACCTATCACAACAACCTGTCTCATCAATGTTATCAACCAAATCAGATCTACTCACCAAGATAACTCTCAAAGATGTGCATCAACCAAGTATATCACAACAACTCATAATCATCACCAAGATCAATATGTGTTTCTAATAACACAAGTATGCTACATCATCCATAAACCATGTGTCAACAATACTACTAACAAGTGCCTCCAACAATGTACCAATCATGTATCAACTACTCATCAACTATGACTCATCAATATGTACCAACATCATCAACTCTACACCTCATGTATGTGCCAACTCATCAACTACTTGTCTCAACCATGTACCCGACATGTACCTCAAACAAATGCCCTCATCAATTTCATCATCCAAATCTGATCTGTAACTCTATAATATACCTGGTGTATATGATCACATTCCTGCAAACCTTCCTTAATTTTAACAACAAGAGACTAGCATTTTCATCAAACTTTTCTTTAGTCTCACATGCCTAGTTTTGGATTAATCAACAACCCTAACTTGAAATAATCATAACTTTGTACATGTAATGAATAAAGATATGAAATTGATACACAATATTCTTCAGTGTTTTTTATGCAATTCCTCCGAGTTTCACTACTTGGAATCTCTCAGAAAAAGAGTTATAGCAAAAATGGCACACCTTGCTAAATTCTGGCTGAGCGACCTTGTAGAGCGTGCCCCACACAGAATATTTATTGAATAGATATGAAACTATTACAAAACATACTAAAAACTGTAATCTAACCAAATTTTGTTGTCTTACTCAATTTAGATATGTTATGAAGAAGTTATGAGGTTTTTACCCAAAACATCTGTTTTAGACTAGTTTAAGAACTAGCCACAAACCCTATTTTCCACAGAGTGTAACTCCAAACATACAATGACCCACAAGATTAATTGTTTGCTATCGATACTTGTATATGTTTCCTCAATTCAATAGCAATTTCATGGTCTGAATCATTCTAGAAAAAAGTTATTACGAAAATGGTGAGATGACCTGTAAATAACATACCTTAGAAAGCATCATCAAAATAATTTATCCTTCCTTGAATTCCAGCCTTCTTTTCTTCACCTTCCCTCAGAAATTCGGCTTA
>JZKD02S1673236.1:379771-391526 GCA_000966675.3 Picea glauca
AACTTATGTGTTCTTTTTAGGAGGAATGTCAGGAATTTTCTTAGCAGATGTGTCAACTATCTTTTTAGTGGAATTATCAGAAGTTTTCTTGGTAGGATTATCAGTTGACTTCTTAATCCTTAGACTATATTGCCTATGGACCTCCATAATTGCATTTTCAAAACCTTGTTTATAATCTTCTAATTCCTCATGATCAATTTTAGTTTGTGAAAGTAGGAAAAAATCATGTTCTTCTTGAGTGAGAAATACATAATCATTATCATTTATTCCCATCAAATTGATATGAACATCATCAAGGTCTTGAACTATTTCTTCCCCTTCATCAGCATAATTTTCTTGAAAAGGAGGCCTGATCCTTTGATATGGACCTCTTTGTTCTCTTTGTTCTCTTTATCTGATTTGGGGTTGGTTTCTCCTAAAATTAGGATTTTTGATTTGGGGGCAAGGTTTATTTTCTCTAGGAGGAGTCATGTCAGCAATGTCTAACCTGTCCACCATTCTTTCCATGGTTCTAACTAAAGAGTCTATTTTTTCATCAGTAGAAGAGGTAGATGGTTCTTCTTTTATAGTAATTACTCTCTTCTATGTTCTAATTCTAGCTCTCTTAGCTAACATATTGGTCTCTACACTCATAGCATCTCTCTGAATTTCTTCCAAGGTTGCATGATTTATTTCTCTCAATTGATAAGACATGTCAGCATCAAAGCCATCAGGGAATTTAATCAAAGCTAAACCTTGAGGGGGTTTAATGTTTGTTGGAATTGCATTTTAAATGTTGTTAAATCTGGTGAAATAATAATGCACACTTTCCCCAAGGGATCTTTTAATGCTTTCATATTCAAATAAAATCTGAAGTGGATTTTTCTTAACTTCCCATCTATTGAGGAATGATTGGTGAAAAGTAGTAATGTCATTTAGACTAGCAGCTAGTAAGGCTTTGAACCATTTCCTAACTTGTCCATTTAATCTTTGGGAAAAAAATCTCATTTTGACATCTCCCTCATCTACTTCTTGTAGGTCAAAAAAGTTAGTCATCTTATCAACATGTTGTTGTGCAGTCATGGTTCCAGTGCCATCAAACCGAGGAATCCTAGTTTGATAGTCTTGGGGCATATTATGTAAAGGAGCAACCAAAACGAGGGGATCATATTGTGCTGCCATGATTGGTATAGGAGGATGGATAGCAGATGAACTTGTGGAAAGTGTAGATGCGGGAACCCTTATAATAGGCTGAATCACTGTCTATGAAGTTATTAGAGAAGTAGTGGAAAAGATAGAAGAAGCAAGACTAGTAGATGTAGGATAAATCAATTGAGAATTTATAGATGATGTGGAAATGGTTAGGGAAAAAGTTCAATAGATTGTTGAATATAGGCTTCATGTAAAGCTTGATCGAAGTATGATGCTAGATCTTATAACTTTTCAAAATTTTGGAGGATTTGTTGACCAAGATCTAATTCAAGAGATTTTCTTTCATGTGTGTCAGGTTTTAAAGTAGCTTGATCTAACACTGTTTCATCCACGAAACTCTCAGACTTAGTTCTGAATAGACTATGCTCAAAAGGTAGATCAAACTGAATATCCTGGATTGTGACAAATTTCTCGGTGAGAGAGGTTGACCTAGGAGGGGGACTATTTCTCCCTTAACTTTCTGCTAAACTTCTTTTCCTGATCAATTTTTCAGGGTCATCTACAACTTTTACAGGTTCTAGATTAGGATAAGATCTAGTGTGAATTCTTTTTGGAGCCACAACTAAAAATTAAAAAACACTACTTAATTATTTAAAAAGTTTTACAACCTATGAACATTTATTTATTAAAGACCTGAATCCTTGATTTTCCAGAACTAAAGTTTTCTTACTAAGGACAAGACTATGTAGAAGTTGAAAATTTGTTCTTCCCCAGTATGGTCACCACTATGTTATCACTCTGTAATTTCTAGAGGTTGTAATAGAAATGACAGAGGTAACCACAAAACCACTTTGGACGATGAGATCTAGCCCTACCAGCTTCAAAGAGGGATCTCTTTGTGAGATTTAGATTTGTTTGGATTAGAATATTAGGCTAGTTATGATAGTTCAGGATTTGTTTGTTTGTTTGAAATATTTGGCTGATTAAATGCTTAAATACAATTGGCCTGTGGGGTTTGTCTCTTAAAATAAGGATCTATTTCAACTTTTATTAGGTTTCTTCACAGGGAAAGGTAGTTAAACTATTTGGATCTTGTAAATTTAGATGAAGTGAATAGGAAGAAATGAGAGGAATTCCATCAATTAAAAGAGAAATTAAGAATTCTTTTTACTTAATTTCAGTTGAAAACATAGAAATTATTCAAAGCTAGAAACAAAGTATATTGAAATAAGTTATGTTCATTAGCCTTCTTTTGAATAATTAGTATTAGAAACACATAAAATGATAATAGAGAAAGTAAAACACAAACGAAGGTAGATGTACTTCACCAACAGTTTGACACGAGAATCCTATGAAAGATCATTTTTTATTACTAAGCAATCCTCTTGAAAATACAAGATAGCTTTCTTGGATGAAAAAATCAACCTTGAATACTTCGAAATGAGAAGTATTTATACATTTATTTACAAAATATCCTGTCATAAATGATTGTGATATATTTTAGGAATATCTAAACTAACTATATCTCTAATTACAAAATATAGGAATCTTTAGATCTGCTCGGATTTCTGGTGCTGATTTGATGGAAGTTGTTGATGATTTGTCCCTTTGACTTATGCTTAATTATTGGTCCTTGCTGGCTGAAAAATAGAACTCATCTTTACTCAAGAAAAACACACAACTTGTCCCACCTCTTTTTACTTGGGATTGACATTTTGAGTAATTTCCTGTATATTTCATCCATCTTTGTGTATTTAGCAAAAGTGGGTTTAGTGATGAAAATGCGTTTGGTCTCAAATTTTGAATTTTCTTTTTCCACTGTCTTTAATTTATGGTTATAGTTAGGCAAGGTGATTAACTTGTCATTTAACACTAACAAACTAGGTAGTCCTTTCTTGTTTAGCACCTCAAACTTGTTGAAGAACCTCTGCACACCTATGTCCATAACCTGAGGTTTTTCTTCCAATTGCAACATGAGGCCTTTCTTATTTAGAACCTTTTTTTATTTCTAGGATAATTTCATTTATGTCTTCTATATCTAGCTCCTCTAACTCCTGTTTGTTTTTAGAGTTTAGAAAGTTGATGAGATCAATGGCTTCTGTTAGATTTTCTCCCAAATATTCCTTAATAATTTCAATGGATCCTCTAGCTTTCTAAATTAACTCATGTTGTTCAAAGATGATCTGTATAGAAGGCCAAATCTCTATCATGGATTTATTGATGTCTATCCATATATTTTCCTTAGCTTGGGATAATGTATTTTCCATGATTGTTTCTTTTCCTAACTGTTGTAATCGTTGGCTTAGCTTTTAAGATTTATGTATTTCTTCCCGATGACAAGTCTCAATCCTTGATTTCTCTTGCTATAATGAATTTACTTCTTCATGTAACTTTCTGATTTCTACTCCTTGTATGGACATGTCCTCCATAGATTTCACCAATTTATCTGAGGCATCTAAAGTTTGTGTCGGGGTTGATGTTGATGTAGAAACTTTTGTTGTTATTATCCTTTTAAGGGGCACTACATCTAATGGAACCATGGCCAACTGTGCATTCTTCTATTTTTCCTTAACCAACTTGTCCATCTCTGCTTCCATTTCCCTAATCTATGCATTTTTCTCCATAATAAATTTGATCATTTCTTCTTTTTGGATTTTTGTCTCAGCTACCTCTTTAGTTTGTGAATCCTCTATTTCTGGAACTCTCAATTGTTTCTTGAGTGATGTTGTATCAACATTATTCTTCTTTATCAACTCTTATGTTGCTTCGACATTAGTTGGGTCATATCCAATCTTGAGAACTAATTATTCTAATGATTTTATCTTATTATCCTTGGCCAAAGTAGAGATCTTTTCAATCTTCAATTGAGACTGGATATTAGTCAGTGATACATGTAATTTGGAAGTTGTCATTGAAATGTTTGTTAGGGTTGAAAAAATCATCTCCCATGTCTGTATGTGCATATCCATCTAATCAACAAGATGGACATGATTTATATCAAATTCAGATGAAGTCTTCTTGTAATCAATTGATGTCTTTGGATAGGGGACCTGTGCCTGTAAGAATTCCATTTGCATTCTTCCCTTCTCTATGTCAAAAGATGACAAAAGTCTGTGTTGAGTAGTAGACGTTTGTTTCGAAAATTGAGTATAAGTATTGATGTTGAGAAGTTCATTGTTTTGCTTAATTTCCTTATACTTTTCAAAAATATTTGACTCCTTTTCTCCCTGAATTGATTCAGATGTTATAGTTGTGTCTAGATTTCTTTGTGAAGCTGGTGATGATGGATATCCTGCAAGCAAACTATCTGATTTTTCTGAAGAGAGTGGGTCTTCGAAGACTATTGTAGACTGCATTTATCCCTCTTTAATAAAACTTGTTGTATGAATGGTTTTAGTCCTCTTCCTATATAATACTTTAAAATCATTTTCTGAAACCTTTGTGACTGAAGGAGAGTCTTCATTCCTTGGTATTTTCTCTACTTGTTTATGAGGTGTGATGGTTTGTGAAGTGGTCATAGACACAGGCTTCTCTTCTACTTCTTGCAAAGTGTTCTCTTCCCACTCATCCTGGTTCATATATCTTTCAATTTTTGGCCTTTGTGTATGCACATAGGGAGTGCTCTTATGTTTGGCCCTCAAAATAGAAATGATGCCAAATGGGTCATATGACCAAGTGAAGCTTAGAGGAAATTTCATTTATTTTAAAAGGATGTCTTCTTCTTCACATGTTGCTCTGTTGTTGCAAATTAAAGGTCATATCTAAGTTTTGATTCTGAATTGAGATTTCTTCTTGGCTACTACAAAATGGATTTGATCTGAATTTATCATCTTCCTTATGTACTCCAATGAAAAAATCCTCATTGGGAGGTATTTAAGAAACCTGTATTGTGGCATCTCACATCCATACACCCTTATTTATGTATAATTCTGGTATAAATACTAGTCACCTATCCTGGCTTGATCAGTTAGATGTAAAACCTTCTGAATTTCTTCACTAACCTTGGGTTTTGTACTTCTACTCAGTAAACAAGTATATGGATAGATGAACTGATCAATGAAATCTTTGAAATTGTAGTTGTTGATTTCTTTCTCGGCAATGAAGTCCAAAAGATGATTGACTGTGGGCTTCCTTATTCATTTAGCTTCTGGAGTGTGAAAGGAAACATGTATGCTTGATAGAATATGAACATATAAACCAGAATTGAAGAATATTTGAACATTCCTTCAGTTGGAAACTTAAGAAATCGTTCATGAATGTTGTAGGCCAAGAATTGACTGAAATTGAACTTCATAGAAACCTCTTCTTTTGTAGAGAAAATGGAAAGAAAACCTAAAATAGGTTCATCTACCCATTCATCAAAAGAATACCCTAACAAACATGAGAGCATTGAGATAATCTAATTAGCTTTCTGAGGGAAAATAAAAGAGGGGTATGGTGGTTTTTTCTTAGGAAGTTGGGCATCTTCAGGGAGGAAAATTTCAATAATTTGGGTTCTTTGGGGAAAGGTCAATTTTTTATATAATTCATTTAGGGATTCAACATAGAAAGGGGAGGAGGAGTTATTTTGAGGGATCTACAACATTTGGTCAATGGTCTTAGGGGTAATTGTAAATAGAATCTTACTAGTGGGAGAGGCAATGGCTCTTTGGCTTGGTAGATAATTAACTTGGAATTTAAGGACAAACTCAGGGAAAGGGTAGGTTTGGGGAAATATGTAGAGGGCTAAATTGGATTCCTAGAGTCCAATTTTGTCACTCTGGTCAAGGAAAATATCCCTGAGACAACAATGTAATTCGAAAATATCAAATTCGCACTTCGACTCTACAATTTTATAATCTATGTCTGCTAGAGGAATGTGGTCAAGTTCAATTGGAGGGGGAAGCATTGGGTTTTTAGAGGTGTCAACAGACTTGCCTTTGGGAGCCATAATTGACAAATTAACAGTAGAATGGGTTGGTAACACTGAAATTATCGAGAAAATAGATTGCATGTTGAAGGTAAGAGATGGTGATGGTAGTCTGACAGCTAGATCGACGTGGTCTTCACAGTTTATTAGTCAACTAACAATGTAACGGGGGTGAAAACAGGGTTTTTTTATGCATATGGATATCCATTAGGGTGTGAGACTGTTATAGGACAGCTAACGGTCACGAGGAAAGGATTAAATGGTTAATAGATATAATGTGTGCGGACAGGTGTCGTGTAGGGAGAAGGGAAGTAGTGGTGGGCAAGGTGAGCGGTATCGGGATTTATTTAAGAATATTTCATAGGGGGGGGTGGAGGTATGTGGTAATAGGAGAGGGGGGTGCGAAACGATGAGGAGTTTCCACTTTAGGTGGTGTCGGGGCGAGAAAAAACACTTTTCAGACCCCCCCTCTGTTGATAAAGGTAGGTAGGTCGGGGGGGCAAAAGCATTTGAGGGTCATCGATCAGAAAATGAATGATGTCGTTGAGGAAGATATGCGCAAAAATTATGTGCTACAGGACAAAATGTCTTATCAATTTCCAAACTTTGGTTAAACAGTTCCGCCATAAAGAAAAATGTTTTCTTTTTGAAACCTTTACATTATGAATTTATTTTTCCTATACTAATATAACTTATTTCATCAACTTAGGGTGCATTTTAATGTGCATACCCTGTTTAATTTTCTCTTAATGGAAAAATCATCTAACCTATCTTCTATCCTATGCATTTAACTAATTAATCCAACTTAAACAATTGGATTAATTTATTTCTCTACCTAACTATTTTAGCAAAGATTAGACAGTTTGGCTAAAATTATTCTCTAACCTAACAACAAAAATTTAAAAATGTTTGATCATGATTAAATTGTATGATTCAAACTTATTTTTCTTTTCATGGGGTTTTCTTGTTTTTCTCTTTTTTCTCTTTTTATTTTATTTTCTCCTTTTTTCTTTTCTTTTCTTTTATTTTATTTTCTACCCTCTTTTCATTTACATTATTTTTTTATCTTTTATCTTTTTTCTTTTGGAAATCATTTACATAATGTAATATTATTTACAATATAAAATCACTGAAAGAGAAATATTCAATCACCATTTGATACTATGAACTATAGGACTCTAACACTGGTAATCATATTGCTCTGAAAATTTAAGAAAATCTAACAGCATGGATCTGCCTCAACCCCGTGTTGTCTTACTCATATGGTTTTAGATTTGAAGATGACGTTATGGATGAATTCCTCGCATGTGTTCAAAGGATGGTGCCAAATATATAAGAACATGTGGAGATTTCTAAAGAAATGGAAATATATAGGATGGTTGCTAGAACATTTGGTTTTGACATGGCTATTCGTGATAGGAAGACCAAAATGCTAAGTAAGCTTCATTTTGTTTCAAATTTCAATGTCTCTTCTTCCTTTGTTTCATTCTTCAATGTATTTTCTTATGTTTCTCTTATTTGTTGTAGATTCTTGGTGGACAAGTTATGGCTCAAGAGCACCCAGTTTACAAAAACTTGTCATTCAAGTGTTTATCCAAACTTTTACCTCTTCATGATGTGAGTGTAACTCGAGTGTATTTGAAATAATACACACTAAGAAGCGTAATAGGTCAAAAAATTTCAAATTAAATTTTGAATTCATTATAAGTTATAATTTTATTCCCTATCACCCTCTAAATTATGTATTATAATTTATTGATTTATAATTTATGGCCTTCATAAAATTTGGAATCTTAGCACCTTAATGTCATGGTCTACATCTACTATAATATTTGATTTTGGGTGAGGAAACTTTAGAACACACCTGACGTGGAGGCCATCTTATTGGATGGGATTCACACCATTGTTGCCTAGAGGGTTGAAACTAAGAGGCCTATCATGGAATCAATCCCTTATTGGTTAAAGGAGTAGGTAGTGAGGAAGAGTGTGGTAGATGAGGATGATGTTCCAGAGAATACACCTTTACAGAAGGTGGCTTTTGACATTGGGAGTGTGCCACCACCTTCACAGACTCAGACACAATGAGGTGGACTTAGTGGTAGCACAGATAAAGGATGTATGAGTCTAGCTTCTCCTTATTCTAGAGGAAATCAAATTCTAGCACCATCCCCACGACCTTCTTCATCTAGAGGAAAATCCATTACTAGATCCATCACCTTTGCCTATAAAATGGGTAGAGGGAATCACTAGCTTTTTATCTAATTTCATTTTAGATTACTCTTGATGACTAAATATATTTACTATATTTATTGATGATGTTTTGAGACTTTGGAGTTAAGAGTTGAGCTATGATTCAATATTGTTGTGTGATGTATCACTAGACATCTTATATATCAGTTTTCTTTTCATATTTATGTGGTAATGTGTTTATTTGTTGTTGTTGTTTCTTTAGATGTTTAAAATTTTGAAAAAATGATTTTTTTTGTATTTTTTAAACTTTGTCAATATTTTCCAAGATGTTGCCTTTTTTTCAAACCCTCGGTAATATTTTCACTAACATGATGTTTACAACACTGTTGGTTCATGTTATTCTAAATCTTTCATATTATTAAATCCATGGTTGAGTGACCTCTGAATTCATTCCATTATAAAAATTATAACATAAATGGGGATTCAATGACATGAACTAAATTGACACTAATATCAAAGTGTTCCAATGTATACACAATATGAATAACTTACAAACATTATGCTCCTAGATTCTTCTCAACGATGCAAAGTAGATTCTCCCTTCAACTTTTATTCCCCCTTCTCTTAATGTTCATATCTTGTGCATGCTTCCTTATTCCCTTGCAGGGAAACCTCTTCCATCTCTCAACTGCAATGATGCATTCACTTACTAATTAAAAATAAGCATATGCATTTTTCTAGGTATCTCTTAAAATATCATTCCAAGTGCTCAATAATGCTTTAGTATGAAAGAGTTAGGAAATGGTCATCATGCATTCTATTGGCAATTGTGAAACCCCTAAAATAATTCCGACAAAACTATAGTATGTATGTGGAGAATCTCAATTTCTTCATGACTATGCTCATCGCATTGACACTAGGCAACTCTCAATCTTGGATTGGCATTTGAAACTATGAACTGATATCTCATGTGAAGTAAACAAAAATCATCACACACACTACCTTCACCCATAAAATTGGAAAAATGTATTCCTTCCATAGAAGATTCAAGTCAGGATTGCAATGTTGCAATTTGAGAAAATCGCTACTATTTTACCATGAATACCCTTCACCCAAATAAGTGTAAGGGAAACCCTTGGTGTTATGTGGGGGATAGGGAGTATAACAAATGTAAGCACCCCCTCTCATACAAACCCTGCACTTTCCCCTTCCCTTCATCTAATATATGGAAATCCCTACTCACCATGACACCCCTCTTATACAAACCCTGAACTTTCCCCTTCCCTTCATCTAATATATGGAAATCCCTACTCACCATGACACGTGTACCATGGTTTTGTATCTATCCTTGATTTATCTCCCTTCATGTAGTTTTAGAACGAAACCATAAGATAATGAATCTATGGAGTCATTATGTGATATTTTATTATATATGTGAGCAAGACAATTCACTACATCTTTCCTTCATCTCCACCCTATAGAAACATCAACATGGCTCAACATTCTAGGAGCTCCAAGAAACTCTTATGTTTACAATTAATTCAAGAAAATCCATACTTTTGTTCTAGTTCCAAATTATTTTCTTCCCAATTCCTTCTCTACCTAGCTATACAATGTGTCGAGTAAAATTAATGCGACCAATGATACTCCCCTCCTCCTCCTCAACCCTCTATAGAACTCAAACCTTCAACCTTAGATCAATGATCAAAATTGTATTCAAACATGTATTAAATATGAGAACTTGTACCTATTGATGGGTGGGAAAACCTGAACATCCAAATAATTGTTAATTTCACTCAACATGCCTTGAGGCATCTCAATGATCGATGCACAAACCAAGAACACATTATAGAATCTCTCACAAAGATTTTGAAAAATGTGCAACATAAATCTAGGTTTTTAATAATGAGGATAATATTTATTCATAGTGGTAATACATCACCCATCACCTATAAAATAACAACTGCCATTTTCTCCATTTCATTGTTTTTTTTTTTCCAAGGAAAATTTAGTTGGAAAACGCTTCGATATAATTATAATTCATAATTTATAGGGTTAATTGGGTTTAACCTAGGTGATTCAGAAAAATGAGTGTTATCCTTCTCTCTTAGGGTCAATTCATAATGTGAATTTGCAAAAAATGAGGAAATAAAGACATAACTTTACCTTTGCAAAATATTGACTCGCCTAAAAATTTGAGTTTGTTCAGTTATTAACTCACTTCTTATATAAACTTATCTTTGTATGAGAGCCATATTTATTTTTTTTTAAACCATGAGAATCAGTAACTGGTTAGAGTGACATGGGTTAGGCTTGGGATCAAACTAATTGGCTATCACTATAACCCAATAGTATATTCAATAGCTCACAAGACAGATATACCAATAACTCATGACTTAGCAAGGGTTGAGACATTTGAAGACATAGTCAAAATTTGAGGGTATCTACCCTTCTAACCTTATCACAATGAGTCAAGTCTAATTGGAAATTTAAACCTGAGTGAAAAGAGTGTTAGACCTACCTCCCTACCACTTGAGTTATTACTCTCAACATGAGAACCATATATCTTAATATACTATGAACTTTATACATATGGGCCAATTAAAAAAAAGTGATGTGTCCAATTAATATAATAATTAATTAGTTACAAAGTGTACACTTTTAATCATTACAAAGATAGCATAATATTCTATTTAATATATTCACCATAGAATATAATATAAGGATTAATTAATTACAAGGTTTCCACTTTTTGTCATCCCAAAAGATACAATCTTATGTTTAATATATTTAACATAAAATATCATATAATGATTAATAGTTGCAAAGTGTGCACTTTTTATCATTGGAAAGGTCACATAATTTTATATTTGATATATTTTATCATAAAATATATGTCTAAACCAATTTTATATTTAATATGTTTTGTTAGATTAAACTCTATATTATAATATAATGAGAAAAATAATTTTTATTTATTTTTCAATTAATGAATATAAATGTAATATAAAATTATATAAATATAAATGAAAGAATAAATAAACTTAATTGTTTTACATAAATATGGGAAAGGTATGTGATATTACATGTTTTTTTTAGGGTAAGAGGTTAAATTATAATTAAGGTACTATTTAGTTTTATGTATGGGATTAAAGTTAAATGATATTAGCAAGTGCATGACACTAATGTAGGTAGCCTTAGTGATGATTACAAGAGATATCGGTTTTCTTGCAAACATTGTTTAGGCTAAAATTGTCTTTTGGTCTTGGAGTAAGACCTAAAATTGTTGATTGGCTAAGAGCTTGTCTTCCTTAGACATAAGGAAACAAGGTAACGGCCCAAGACCCAAAGACATCTAGCAAAAATCAAATTCTACCCCCGTATGAACCACTAGCAATTTATTGTAGGTGGTATGGTTTTTTTTAAATAACAGTGATGAGTCAACCTACATTCATGGATAGCAGCAAGTGATAAATGTTCTCACTATCAATTGACAACTGAGTTGTGACGGATTTTGCCACCCAC